>JAPYMA010000341.1:0-244625 GCA_035041965.1 Anisakis pegreffii | reverse complement strand
GTACTTCGTTCAGTTTTTACGCACGGTAGCCCACTTCGTTCAATGGAGTAGGTGTTTAACTGGCGCAAACACCATAAATGACTCAATTTCTTTGGAGATCACCAGGGAAGCAATGTATGCTCAGACAGGGCCAAGCAACTTAACCACACGTTAGCGCACCACACAAAAACCTTTCCAATGGCTACCCATCCGATAATTTTACACGGATCCTTTGACTCATCAATAAGATGAACTCTAAAAACTGAACTCACTCTCCCACTCACTCACCACCAACTAGCCCCTGAATGCAGAACAAATGGCTCGATCTGGTAGAAAATCCGCGAATCCCCCGCAATCCCCAACCAGTCAAACGACCACCACCCATTCCCCCACTATTCCCTCAACTCCCCCCTCCCAACTTCCTCAACTAATCCTCAACCTCAACCAAGATGTAATCGTTAATGCCATACAAAAACGCATCGCAATACGCAGCGCAATTGCAGTCGTCAAATAACATCGTATACCCGTTTACGCTTGAAGCACCATTACTTTCAATTGCTCCGATCTTTGCAGCAGAAATCAAATTGCATCGGATTACGAATTTGATTCGTTTAACACAAAATTTTCCAGATAATTGGATAATAAATATAAGCCGGATCATAGCCTGGCTCAGGTTCACAAAATTAATCATATTGGTACACCACTCGATTCCGAGCAAAACTTACCCGTTCGCGGAGGAAACTTTTGCATGAAACCGAGTGGTGTACCAATATCACAAATTTTTCCGTAAAACACCAATTTGAAACATTAATGGAAATATCAAAAAATTGAGATTGCGTAACTCAATAATGTGCATTACCGTGGTAGAAATTCAAACCACAATATTTGACGCAGAGTATTGCCGAAGGAAGTAGCGCATCAACACGCAAAATTCATTTAAAAACCATTATCAACGTCTCGGCGTTTGACACTACCATCAGAACCGTTTCCACAATACGAACGATCGGTCAATTCATCGAATGAATGACTGAATTAATATTGCATACGTACTCGTCGTCTTAAAGAATGAACCAACCGAATGTTTATTAGAGTCGAAGTAATTTTTCGTATTAAAATCATTATTTATTGAATACAATTTACATCATAGTCAATCAATTCAACCCAACAAAAGTTATAACCGCATATTTTAAACAAAAAATGTCGAAATCGCAGGTACGTAAGGTAACCGTAAATAACAAAAACCGAAAAAAATAAACCGTAGGTAACGATAAGCTGTACAACTGGAACTTGTCAAACAACAGTATTAACTGAACAATCATCGTTTAAATTGCTTCAAGCAACATCACAATACAAATGTTACAGTCACTGCTTCTTGACATTTTAAAATTCAAAACAAAATCAATTTCCACAACCGATGTCTTTCATTCAATATGAACATTTACGAATGAGCTTTTGCAATTCATTCGAATCTGACGACGCATCAACATGTAAATAATCGCGAATGATTTCAGATGCGTTCCAATCAATCAATTTCATTTTTGTTTTATCATTCACAAACATTAAAATTCTCTCCACTCGAATCACACATTATATACAAAAATAAACATCTCCAAACAACACGTAAAAATAGGTAATCATATTTCCATAACCATATATTTGTTATTTTTTACAAAAAACAAACGAATGAAATCAAAAGAAATCCACAGCTGAAGGTCGACTCTTTCCTTCTGTTTCTGGTTCTGAAGATTGCTTCTGTTGTTGAGTTGTGGATGTAACAGCGAAATTGAGTAAATTATCCGTTATTGAATTATCTGTGATCAACGGACTTGACGACTGAACATCACGACGCGAAGTTGACGGTGCTTTGCGTAGAACCAACGACGATGAAGGCGTGTGCAAAGTGGATAAAGGAGTCGACGGTGTTCTGAAAATTATTTCGATCAATTCACGACATAACTTTCACTTGCCCACAAAGAAATACTGAAATACTTATCGCACATTTATATTATCAAATTTGGATAACGCTTTAAAGTCAGGAAAAGACCGATAAATTCTTAAACAGACTGCGAAAATTCAAAAAATAATGAGCAGAGCTGGATAAAATTCGAAGACAGATTACAAAGGAGGATAAGAAGCAGAGCAGGATAGTGTCAACAACAATTAGATCAAAATTAGCAATAAGATTTCCGCAGAAACCTGGATATCGCCTAAAAAAACGTATTGATTTTAAGAATATTCCAAAATATACCTTGTTGGTGACGGTGTATAACTGGCTTTGAGAGCCTTGTCTGAATTGAGTCGTATTCCAAGTCCCTTCGTCGCAAGACGCATTGCTGCAGGTGACATCGACAACAGGCGATCAGTGCTGTGTGTCGATCCGAATCGAGGTGTCCTCCTCAAATTAAACAAACCGTCAAAAATGTGATCAAAGCAATGTATTCACAACAAGTGGCAGAATCAAACACAAATCAGCACCAAAAACTTACGCATGTTTTTCAATTTGTCGTATGGCTGCCTTTCTCTTATCACGATATCGTTTCGCTATTGTTTCGGTCATTTCTTGCGCAATCTTCTCTCGGATCGGTACCTCAGGTATCTAAATTTCATTCAGTCACATTTCATTTAAAAAATTCAACTGCACGCATCTTAAGCATATTTGCATGCAACTATTCCAAAATTTGACCGATGAAACATAAAATCATGCATCATCAGCTTACCATTAATTTACAAGAGATAGTAGAAGAGTTTTTTTTAAATAAACGTTCTTCAATCGCAATCAGAAACACATTTTTGCGATTAAAAAATAACATTACAAAATGAAGGCTTCCCATGATGACAGAATTCAAAAGACTAACCTTAAAAGTGGGAGCATTACCGTCAGCTCCAGTCATTGGCATGTCAGATGCATCCAGTCGGAATGGCGTCCCTTCAATCTCACCCCAAGTCATGAATGGAGAATCGTCTACTCCTGAAAAAAACGCTATCAGATGTTGCATTCTCTGGAATAAACCACTGCTTTTCCAATCCAATTCAAAATGATTCGTTTTGTGATTTTTATCACAATATCAATTTCTCCAACTGCACTCGAACTGAAATCGAAACCAACTCAACTCAAACACGATGAAAAATATCACATTAAAAATCCACAGTTAAAATTACTCTGATGAACAATCTCACTACTACTGTCATTAATACCATCAGTATTACTATCACTGATGCAAACAATTAAATACCAGGTGCAGGTGACGGTGTAACGACAAGATCGAAATCGCCGTGTTTTCCTTGATTAATTTCTTGACCACTAATATCCACTTTTCCGGGCTGATTCGACGAACTCAGTATTGACGCGCGTTGCATTGAATTCTGAAGTTGACTATATGATTTCTGCACTCAATCCATCGTATTCTCCACTGATCAATTGTGATTTTTTGAGAAACAGTTCGTACTCCATTAAAAATACCAAAAAAAGTATCAAAGCAAATGGGAAAACGAAAAAATTTGCTGCACGCAAATTCACATACTGGACGAGAATGCGGGTATGCATCCTCGGTGAATCGAGTCGCTTGTTTATTGATCTGTCGTTGATTCATCTTTTGTCTCTCGAAATGCTCTTGCATGGTCAACGGCTTCTCTTCGATGTCGAACAGCACCGCATTTCGTGCTTGATACGTCCAATTATCCAACTCTTTTGGTCTCGCTGAAATTATTCGCATTCAATCTCCGCATCGATCAACAATTTCCCAAACATTTCCCAATTTGCTCGCAATTCATCACTGCGCTTTCAAATGCAATTTTTCCACCGATATCTGCAGCAAAACTCCGAATTCAACTGAAAACCTCTCAATTTTCCCTCACTAACCTTCACTCGCCCCAGGTGCAATCGCAATCATCAGTTGTTCATCGGCCGCTTTGAGTGGTTCGTTTGTGCCTCGGGTCACCATTTTCTGATTGTGCTTCTCTTCGGCCTCATACATCCACGCATTCCGCAATCGTTCCTTCCTAGCGTTCATCTCAGTCAACTCGTCAAACGATGCGTTATCCTCACTCGTAAACTTATTCAAATACGAATCGATCGTCAACGCATCTTCATCGTTTTTCTTCTTCTTTCTACTCACCTGAAATTCGTCCAATATCAATTCATTTGAATTCAATAATCACGACTACGTGTTCAAATCACTCACCACTATCAACAAATATTCAAACTGATTACTCACTCTTTACATATCACTTTCCAACCATTCCTACTGAACACTCATACACTAACAATAATCAAATTGAATCAGAGCTCCTAAGCAACAACGGAAGAGGAGAAAATTTGCACGAATTCGCTCATTGAAAATGTTTCATATCAATGAAAAGTAGAGAAAATCTTTCAAAATACCACTAAAAATGTGAAATTATGTGAAATGAAATGAATGATACAAATCAGAAATATATAAAATACCTCATTATCGCCCATTCGATTACAAAGATCACTTCGTTGTGAGTCGGTGATCGTTTCAGGTCTACTCTGTTGTGCACCAGCAGGTCCTGGCGTTTCACCATCCAACTCGTCTCCGTGCTCGTCGAATTCCTCTTCGTCCGCGTCAAACACCTTCGGCGTTCGTCGGGCAGTCATCGGAGAGGTGCGTCGATCGGTGGTTCTCTTCATGCTGTATCGCAGTTGCAGTTCACGAACTTTCGTTAGGTCATTCGACGCTAACGCATCCAAATACTCCTTTTGTGCCTGCAGTTATCACAACTTTGCTCGCTAAAGTCGTATTTGCATCGTGAAATTTTTAAAATTAAAACATCTCTGATCGATTATTTGCACGGAATACTTCAGGTGTTTCACACCAATACTCTACGAAAATTTTCACTTCCACATCGAAAATTCGACTAGTTGTAAGATCCGCTACTGAGATCATGCGAATCATGCGAATGCTAGCTGCATGAGTGATTGCTTTAGTACGCTAATCAGCTCAGATGCAGATTCAGATTCTTTTTTTGGAATGGAAACAAACTTTAGTGAATTACGCAGCCCATAATTATCATCGACTAGAAAAATTATTGTGGATAAATTTATGCGAGTTTATTTCTTTACCGACAGAAACCGAATTTGTATTCACAGTAAAATGTTGCACACAGAATAAATCGGAACGAAAAATGAAATAAAAATCACCTTTAATTTGGGTAACTCAGGAAAATAGTCACGAACGATGATGTCTTGCAACTTGCCCAAATACTCCTCTTCAGGCAGAACCACACGCACCTCTTTCACCGTTTTCAACGTCTTCACACCCAGTTTCACCATCTAAAATGTGCGCATTCGATAAACTCCTGACACACTCAGAACAGACACTGAATTCAGCAGATTCCTTCAAATGGCTAATATTCAACTGAAGACTCAAATCTTCCGCAAAAAATACCTTTCCACTATTGACAGAACTCGGTACCACAGGTAACTTGTCACTTTTATCAATCTCATCCAATATGGTTATCTCGCTTCCATTCGGACTCTCCGTCATTTTCTTCAAATCGTATTTTATAAGATTTAAATCAAAAATTCACACGATTTACAGTTCATTTAAGCGATTTTGATGTGCGTGGCTGACGTTCTGGGAAGAGGGAATCACCTCGGATCGAGAGCGAACGTGCTATTCGGGAGCTTCTGAACCAGAATCCAGGATCGAATATTAATGATAACCAATGCTAAACATTTTGTGCAGCAAATGCCTATCAATTTAGGGACTCGCTATGGCACTCAATTAATTTTGCTCATTCAACACCGGCAAAGCACTGACGCGAAAAACTTTTCTTGACCAGTCAAATTGTGAAACTGACGGCACTCTTTCACCCAAAAATGGCTAACACAGAAAATCATTTAGTTCATAAATTTGGTACTCAAATGAAACCATACGCACTGAGCGCTACTCACATACCTAGAATATACTCACGAGCGATTATTGAATTCTGATCCTCATTTCCACGAAATTGAACAATTAATTTTCATCAGACATTTTCTTGATGATACCATTAAAAGAAAGGTATAAACTGCATCGATTCAAACGATTTGCGATAAGAACCCTCTTCCATCGAAAACGTTTCATTCATCTTCAAAGCACACAAAATGAACTCTGATTAATTAGCAACAACAAATTTATTGTTTCAGCACACAAACATTACATCAAATACAAAAAGAGAAATTTATAATTCAACTGCAAATTATTCGTAAAAACAACAACATTCTTAATAAAAATAATCATAATAACAATAATAATAATAATAACAATAAAAGAAGTAACAGTGCGAAGGAAAACTCTCTGAAACGTGGCACTGTTTTGTAGTTAGGTTTGACACTGATACTTACATGTCCATACAAATGTTTAATGAATCCCAAGGAAATTGAATGTTTCCGTTTCATTTTTCGAAACATACATCTCAAAAGAAAACCACCGCAATTCGAATGTGGCACTTACGCGAACTGAAATCAACTCATTTCACTATTCGGCTTTCATATGTCTTCTCTCCTCTTTTCGATGCCCTCATCTAATACACAAAAATAAACAATACAAAATAATAAGATAATATCTCTATCGCCCAACTCAATTCAACACTCACGTCGTCAAAGCAGTATTCAATAATATACTTTTACAATCGAATCATTTCAACCGATTGAATTCTGGTCAAATCAAATCATGAAACAACATCCAATTTTTAATCCGAAAATTTTTGTGCAAATGATTGATTCATTCAGTTTTATCGCCCTTTACGACCAGTTGATTAATCGCTAATATAATGCTCTCAAGTCACTTGCATAAGTTTCAGCCTCAACCGCTCGACTGAAGACTTAGGATTACTCTCCGAAATCGGTTCAAGTTAGATTTGGCTCCACTGATTGCCTATAATGGAAGTGCTTCGGATGTATACATTACGAACGTTTCATCACTAATTGAAGAAAACAGTGCAGAAGGGAAGGTAGAGTGCGTTGCATTGTGAACGATATACAAAATAACTGATCAATTAGCTGAATGATTAATCAAACTGACTTGATAAAGAGAGAAACATTTGAGCAAAACCTTATGGAACACACACAAACAATATAAAACGCAACAAAAAGCGACCGCTTCAAAAACAATCTCAAGAGTGCAAAGATTCTTATTGCTAGGTTTAGCCTGGACTTATGGCAAGACTCAACCAGTTTGAACTACTTCAACTTGACTCTAGTTAAGCAGTGATAATCATTTCACCAGTTGACACTATCACGATCTTTCTTTTGGGTTGGAGCGCTTGGTTGTCATAGACGAAAACGAATGCAATTCAGAAGTTCGATAAAATTCATTTTCAATACACTTACATCCCTCCTAAAATTGACTTCGAAACTCACACAAAGATTCAATTAAGACTGAACTATTTTTTGGTGAGATGTCGGTGAACAAACGAATACTATACTTAAAACAAATAAACGAACCAACTAAAAACAATCGTTAATAAATTGCGATCACTCAAATGACTGAATAAAGACGATAAAACGATCAAGCATTCATAATATCATCAGAAACATCGAAAATTATAGCAATCACACACGTGGACACGGAATTGAATATAGCTAATGCCGGCATTATTATATTATTGTCACGTGTGTGATTGCTATAATTTTCGATGTTTCTGATGATATTATGAATGCTTGATCGTTTTATCGTCTTTATTCAGTCATTTGAGTGATCGCAATTTATTAACGATTGTTTTTAGTTGGTTCGTTTATTTGTTTTAAGTATAGTATTCGTTTGTTCACCGACATCTCACCAAAAAATAGTTCAGTCTTAATTGAATCTTTGCGTGAGTTTCGAAGTCAATTTTAGGAGGGATGTAAGTGTATTGAAAATGAATTTTATCGAACTTCTGAATTGCATTCGTTTTCGTCTATGATAACCAAGCGCTGCAACCCAAAAGAAAGTAAGTGATAGTGTCAACTGGTGAAATGATTATCACTGCTTAACTAGAGTCAAGTTGAAGTAGTTCAAACTGGTTGAGTCTTGCCATAAGTCCAGGCTAAACCTAGCAATAAGAATCTTTGCACTCTTGAGATTGTTTTTGAAGCGGTCGCTTTTTGTTGCGTTTTATATTGTTTGTGTGTGTTCCATAAGGTTTTGCTCAAATGTTTCTCTCTTTATCAAGTCAGTTTGATTAATCATTCAGCTAATTGATCAGTTATTTTGTATATCGTTCACAATGCAACGCACTCTACCTTCCCTTCTGCACTGTTTTCTTCAATTAGTGATGAAACGTTCGTGATGTATACATCCGAAGCACTTCCATTATAGGCAATCAGTGGAGCCAAATCTAACTTGAACCGATTTCGGAGAGTAATCCTAAGTCTTCAGTCGAGCGGTTGAGGCTGAAACTTATGCAAGTGACTTGAGAGCATTATATTAGCGATTAATCAACTGGTCGTAAAGGGCGATAAAACTGAATGAATCAATCATTTGCACAAAAATTTTCGGATTAAAAATTGGATGTTGTTTCATGATTTGATTTGACCAGAATTCAATCGGTTGAAATGATTCGATTGTAAAAGTATATTATTGAATACTGCTTTGACGACGTGAGTGTTGAATTGAGTTGGGCGATAGAGATATTATCTTATTATTTTGTATTGTTTATTTTTGTGTATTAGATGAGGGCATCGAAAAGAGGAGAGAAGACATATGAAAGCCGAATAGTGAAATGAGTTGATTTCAGTTCGCGTAAGTGCCACATTCGAATTGCGGTGGTTTTCTTTTGAGATGTATGTTTCGAAAAATGAAACGGAAACATTCAATTTCCTTGGGATTCATTAAACATTTGTATGGACATGTAAGTATCAGTGTCAAACCTAACTACAAAACAGTGCCACGTTTCAGAGAGTTTTCCTTCGCACTGTTACTTCTTTTATTGTTATTATTATTATTATTGTTATTATGATTATTTTTATTAAGAATGTTGTTGTTTTTACGAATAATTTGCAGTTGAATTATAAATTTCTCTTTTTGTATTTGATGTAATGTTTGTGTGCTGAAACAATAAATTTGTTGTTGCTAATTAATCAGAGTTCATTTTGTGTGCTTTGAAGATGAATGAAACGTTTTCGATGGAAGAGGGTTCTTATCGCAAATCGTTTGAATCGATGCAGTTTATATCTTTCTTTTAATGGTATCATCAAGAAAATGTCTGATGAAAATTAATTGTTGAATTTCGTGGAAATGAGGATCAGAATTCAATAATCGCTCGTGAGTATATTCTAGGTATGTGAGTAGCGCTCAGTGCGTATGGTTTCATTTGAGTACCAAATTTATGAACTAAATGATTTTCTGTGTTAGCCATTTTTGGGTGAAAGAGTGCCGTCAGTTTCACAATTTGACTGGTCAAGAAAAGTTTTTCGCGTCAGTGCTTTGCCGGTGTTGAATGAGCAAAATTAATTGAGTGCCATAGCGAGTCCCTAAATTGATAGGCATTTGCTGCACAAAATGTTTAGCATTGGTTATCATTAATATTCGATCCTGGATTCTGGTTCAGAAGCTCCCGAATAGCACGTTCGCTCTCGATCCGAGGTGATTCCCTCTTCCCAGAACGTCAGCCACGCACATCAAAATCGCTTAAATGAACTGTAAATCGTGTGAATTTTTGATTTAAATCTTATAAAATACGATTTGAAGAAAATGACGGAGAGTCCGAATGGAAGCGAGTTAACCATATTGGATGAGATTGATAAAAGTGACAAGTTACCTGTGGTACCGAGTTCTGTCAATAGTGGAAAGGTATTTTTTGCGGAAGATTTGAGTCTTCAGTTGAATATTAGCCATTTGAAGGAATCTGCTGAATTCAGTGTCTGTTCTGAGTGTGTCAGGAGTTTATCGAATGCGCACATTTTAGATGGTGAAACTGGGTGTGAAGACGTTGAAAACGGTGAAAGAGGTGCGTGTGGTTCTGCCTGAAGAGGAGTATTTGGGCAAGTTGCAAGACATCATCGTTCGTGACTATTTTCCTGAGTTACCCAAATTAAAGGTGATTTTTATTTCATTTTTCGTTCCGATTTATTCTGTGTGCAACATTTTACTGTGAATACAAATTCGGTTTCTGTCGGTAAAGAAATAAACTCGCATAAATTTATCCACAATAATTTTTCTAGTCGATGATAATTATGGGCTGCGTAATTCACTAAAGTTTGTTTCCATTCCAAAAAAGAATCTGAATCTGCATCTGAGCTGATTAGCGTACTAAAGCAATCACTCATGCAGCTAGCATTCGCATGATTCGCATGTTCTCAGTAGCGGATCTTACAATTAGTCGAATTTTCGATGTGGAAGTGAAAATTTTCGTGGAGTATTGGTGTGAAACACCTGAAGTATTCCGTGCAAATAATCGATCAGAGATGTTCTAATTTTAAAAATTTCACGATGCAAATACGACTTTAGCGAGCAAAGTTGTGATAACTGCAGGCACAAAAGGAGTATTTGGATGCGTTAGCGTCGAATGACCTAACGAAAGTTCGTGAACTGCAACTGCGATACAGCATGAAGAGAACCACCGATCGACGCACCTCTCCGATGACTGCCCGACGAACGCCGAAGGTGTTTGACGCGGACGAAGAGGAATTCGACGAGCACGGAGACGAGTTGGATGGTGAAACGCCAGGACCTGCTGGTGCACAACAGAGTAGACCTGAAACGATCACCGACTCACAACGAAGTGATCTTTGTAATCGAATGGGCGATAATGAGGTATTTTATATATTTCTGATTTGTATCATTCATTTCATTTCACATAATTTCACATTTTTAGTGGTATTTTGAAAGATTTTCTCTACTTTTCATTGATATGAAACATTTTCAATGAGCGAATTCGTGCAAATTTTCTCCTCTTCCGTTGTTGCTTAGGAGCTCTGATTCAATTTGATTATTGTTAGTGTATGAGTGTTCAGTAGGAACGGTTGGAAAGTGATATGTAAAGAGTGAGTAATCAGTTTGAATATTTGTTGATAGTGGTGAGTGATTTGAACACGTAGTCGTGATTATTGAATTCAAATGAATTGATATTGGACGAATTTCAGGTGAGTAGAAAGAAGAAGAAAAACGATGAAGATGCGTTGACGATCGATTCGTATTTGAATAAGTTTACGAGTGAGGATAACGCATCGTTTGACGAGTTGACTGAGATGAACGCTAGGAAGGAACGATTGCGGAATGCGTGGATGTATGAGGCCGAAGAGAAGCACAATCAGAAAATGGTGACCCGAGGCACAAACGAACCACTCAAAGCGGCCGATGAACAACTGATGATTGCGATTGCACCTGGGGCGAGTGAAGGTTAGTGAGGGAAAATTGAGAGGTTTTCAGTTGAATTCGGAGTTTTGCTGCAGATATCGGTGGAAAAATTGCATTTGAAAGCGCAGTGATGAATTGCGAGCAAATTGGGAAATGTTTGGGAAATTGTTGATCGATGCGGAGATTGAATGCGAATAATTTCAGCGAGACCAAAAGAGTTGGATAATTGGACGTATCAAGCACGAAATGCGGTGCTGTTCGACATCGAAGAGAAGCCGTTGACCATGCAAGAGCATTTCGAGAGACAAAAGATGAATCAACGACAGATCAATAAACAAGCGACTCGATTCACCGAGGATGCATACCCGCATTCTCGTCCAGTATGTGAATTTGCGTGCAGCAAATTTTTTCGTTTTCCCATTTGCTTTGATACTTTTTTTGGTATTTTTAATGGAGTACGAACTGTTTCTCAAAAAATCACAATTGATCAGTGGAGAATACGATGGATTGAGTGCAGAAATCATATAGTCAACTTCAGAATTCAATGCAACGCGCGTCAATACTGAGTTCGTCGAATCAGCCCGGAAAAGTGGATATTAGTGGTCAAGAAATTAATCAAGGAAAACACGGCGATTTCGATCTTGTCGTTACACCGTCACCTGCACCTGGTATTTAATTGTTTGCATCAGTGATAGTAATACTGATGGTATTAATGACAGTAGTAGTGAGATTGTTCATCAGAGTAATTTTAACTGTGGATTTTTAATGTGATATTTTTCATCGTGTTTGAGTTGAGTTGGTTTCGATTTCAGTTCGAGTGCAGTTGGAGAAATTGATATTGTGATAAAAATCACAAAACGAATCATTTTGAATTGGATTGGAAAAGCAGTGGTTTATTCCAGAGAATGCAACATCTGATAGCGTTTTTTTCAGGAGTAGACGATTCTCCATTCATGACTTGGGGTGAGATTGAAGGGACGCCATTCCGACTGGATGCATCTGACATGCCAATGACTGGAGCTGACGGTAATGCTCCCACTTTTAAGGTTAGTCTTTTGAATTCTGTCATCATGGGAAGCCTTCATTTTGTAATGTTATTTTTTAATCGCAAAAATGTGTTTCTGATTGCGATTGAAGAACGTTTATTTAAAAAAAACTCTTCTACTATCTCTTGTAAATTAATGGTAAGCTGATGATGCATGATTTTATGTTTCATCGGTCAAATTTTGGAATAGTTGCATGCAAATATGCTTAAGATGCGTGCAGTTGAATTTTTTAAATGAAATGTGACTGAATGAAATTTAGATACCTGAGGTACCGATCCGAGAGAAGATTGCGCAAGAAATGACCGAAACAATAGCGAAACGATATCGTGATAAGAGAAAGGCAGCCATACGACAAATTGAAAAACATGCGTAAGTTTTTGGTGCTGATTTGTGTTTGATTCTGCCACTTGTTGTGAATACATTGCTTTGATCACATTTTTGACGGTTTGTTTAATTTGAGGAGGACACCTCGATTCGGATCGACACACAGCACTGATCGCCTGTTGTCGATGTCACCTGCAGCAATGCGTCTTGCGACGAAGGGACTTGGAATACGACTCAATTCAGACAAGGCTCTCAAAGCCAGTTATACACCGTCACCAACAAGGTATATTTTGGAATATTCTTAAAATCAATACGTTTTTTTAGGCGATATCCAGGTTTCTGCGGAAATCTTATTGCTAATTTTGATCTAATTGTTGTTGACACTATCCTGCTCTGCTTCTTATCCTCCTTTGTAATCTGTCTTCGAATTTTATCCAGCTCTGCTCATTATTTTTTGAATTTTCGCAGTCTGTTTAAGAATTTATCGGTCTTTTCCTGACTTTAAAGCGTTATCCAAATTTGATAATATAAATGTGCGATAAGTATTTCAGTATTTCTTTGTGGGCAAGTGAAAGTTATGTCGTGAATTGATCGAAATAATTTTCAGAACACCGTCGACTCCTTTATCCACTTTGCACACGCCTTCATCGTCGTTGGTTCTACGCAAAGCACCGTCAACTTCGCGTCGTGATGTTCAGTCGTCAAGTCCGTTGATCACAGATAATTCAATAACGGATAATTTACTCAATTTCGCTGTTACATCCACAACTCAACAACAGAAGCAATCTTCAGAACCAGAAACAGAAGGAAAGAGTCGACCTTCAGCTGTGGATTTCTTTTGATTTCATTCGTTTGTTTTTTGTAAAAAATAACAAATATATGGTTATGGAAATATGATTACCTATTTTTACGTGTTGTTTGGAGATGTTTATTTTTGTATATAATGTGTGATTCGAGTGGAGAGAATTTTAATGTTTGTGAATGATAAAACAAAAATGAAATTGATTGATTGGAACGCATCTGAAATCATTCGCGATTATTTACATGTTGATGCGTCGTCAGATTCGAATGAATTGCAAAAGCTCATTCGTAAATGTTCATATTGAATGAAAGACATCGGTTGTGGAAATTGATTTTGTTTTGAATTTTAAAATGTCAAGAAGCAGTGACTGTAACATTTGTATTGTGATGTTGCTTGAAGCAATTTAAACGATGATTGTTCAGTTAATACTGTTGTTTGACAAGTTCCAGTTGTACAGCTTATCGTTACCTACGGTTTATTTTTTTCGGTTTTTGTTATTTACGGTTACCTTACGTACCTGCGATTTCGACATTTTTTGTTTAAAATATGCGGTTATAACTTTTGTTGGGTTGAATTGATTGACTATGATGTAAATTGTATTCAATAAATAATGATTTTAATACGAAAAATTACTTCGACTCTAATAAACATTCGGTTGGTTCATTCTTTAAGACGACGAGTACGTATGCAATATTAATTCAGTCATTCATTCGATGAATTGACCGACCGTTCGTATTGTGGAAACGGTTCTGATGGTAGTGTCAAACGCCGAGACATTGATAATGGTTTTTTAATGAATTTTGCGTGTTGATGCGCTACTTCCTTCGGCAATACTCTGCGTCAAATATTGTGGTTTGAATTTCTTCCACGGTAGTGTACATCATTGAGTTACGCAATCTCAATTTTTTGATATTTCCATTAATGTTTCAAATTGGTGTTTTACGGAAAAATTTGTGATATTGGTACACCACTCGGTTTCATGCAAAAGTTTCCTCCGCGAACGAGAAAGTTTTGCTCGGAATCGAGTGGTGTACCAATATGATTAATTTTGTGAGCCTGAGCCAGGCTATGATCCGGCTTATATCTATTATCCAATTATCTGGAAAATTTTGTGTTGAATGAATCAAATTCGTAATCCGATGCAATTTGATTTCTGCTGCAAAGATCGGAGCAATTGAAAGTAATGGTGCTTCAAGCGTAAACGGGTATACGATGTTATTTGACGACTGCAATTGCGCTGCGTATTGCGATGCGTTTTTGTATGGCATTAACGATTACATCGTGGTTGAGGTTGAGGATTAGTTGACGAAGTTGGGAGGGGGGAGTTGAGGGAATAGTGGGGGAATGGGTGGCGGTCGTTTGACTGGTTGGGGATTGCGGGGGATTCGCGGATTTTCTACCAGATCGAGCCATTTGTTCTGCATTCAGGGGCTAGTTGGTGGTGAGTGAGTGGGAGAGTGAGTTCAGTTTTTAGAGTTCATCTTATTGATGAGTCAAAGGATCCGTGTAAAATTATCGGATGGGTAGCCATTGGAAAGGTTTTTGTGTGGTGCGCTAACGTGTGGTTAAGTTGCTTGGCCCTGTCTGAGCATACATTGCTTCCCCGGTGATCTCCAAAGAAATTGAGTCATTTATGGTGTTTGCGCCAGCCTTTTTGGTCAGATGTGTATACTTTGGTCGAGTATACGTAAAAATACTTTCGACGTCTAAAAGTAATAATGAAATTATGAAGGAGAGGAAATTTTTGCGTCAAAAGACCTATTCTATTTGTTCGCATGTGTTAAAAATCTGCATTTAGTTGTTCTTCAAAAAGAAAATTCTGGCTGACTATCTCAGCAAATCATCGATTCTAATCATGCACAAAGGTACCATATTATTGTTTTCTAGTTTTATTAATGCATGCATAATCGCAAAAATTACTACCAGAACGCATGCGCTCATCTTTGTATCTGTCTTTTGGCGTCTCCGTTTCTGCTTTTTCCTGATAAAAGTTCCGGACAGTTTACTCGTCTTTCGAGTAATAATCACCACTGAACTACCTTATGTAATGCAGCATCGTCTTCTTATGTAATTGATAGCTATTTCTAGCGACAATGTAAAGGCAGTGAAAACCTTTATGTTTCCACGTATCATTCGAAAATGGCATTTATCGATTTGTGTAAGCAAATAAATGTGAACGTTTCGCATCGGCAACACTCTTGCTCATCTATTGTTCTGCCACTTCAATGACCATAATGCTTGCCTGGCTCGAAATATCTGAAAGAGCAATTATTTCGAAATCATTTATAGCTCATGAATGTGTTTTGTCCAAGGTTTTCTCAGCATTGACGAAGTGCAACTGTTAAAAACATCATTCGTTGTTCTGAACAACTTCGTCTAAAATATTTTTCGTTTCGTTTCTGAACACATAACCGATTCGTTCACTTCTGACTACAACTAGACACGATCATGGTTTATTCGTTTATTTTATCGTCTTCATTCGTTCACTATATATTCGAAACATATCAATTGTCAGATTCAATTCGATTCATTTTGCAACATCAACTTAAATCTGTTGATTTGAAAAATTGATTTTGCCACTATAATAACTCACTAAATTCATTCCATCAAGCTAAAGCACTTTGATTTTCAGTGCGTCGCCTTTATGTGTTGAAAAATCCGAGTGACTTTAACCAGTCTATGAAAACGATTCACTGCTATTGAGTTTTCAGAAATTTTTCGTCTCATTTGATCGACGTCATTTCATTCCTTCATGTAATGTTCCGTAGCCGAAAAGAACATCGGAACTTCACTTGATCAGCATTCGTTTCAAATGAATTCTCTGAAATCAAAGAATCCTTTGGTGTTTCACTCGCTGAATGACTGATTTAAGCATATTTCTACATTTGTTGAATCAAAAAAGTGTCATTCACTCTCGTATTTCCTTCGTTCATTGTACATCCATCGCAACTGAACTCATTCAACATATCAGTTGCTTTGCAAGTGTACCATAAGAAATTTGTTTTCTTCATATAACGGAAACACATTTTAAACTGCTTTAAATGAAACCATCTGGTAATGTAGCGTATCATGTTGTGCGTATTCATTGGCCATAGATATTCCGTCTTTGAAAGCGGTCTGATTCAGTCGTAACTTTATGTCTGCACTATTGATCCGTTCGCTTAATTTAGAATTCATTTTCCAATTGATAAAATATTCTAATTTCGTACATTCTCCTACTAAACCAGTTTTTAGTCATTACTGTTTACGTTGATTATCATTCCATGGATGACCTTTTCACGTGTTTCCTTGTTCGTGAGATCATTGGTCGTTTATTGATAACATTTTGATTTCAACCATCCTGATTGTCTTATCATCTCGGCGAACATATCATTTGTGCAATGTGTGTATGTCGTGTCATTACTATTGATATTCAGTGATACTAATATTACGATTATTATTATTATTGTTATTATTATTATTATCAGAGTTAAGTAAAAGTCGTTCATTTGGATCGATTTTTCAAAAATCGAATTCGAACTTATCTATTCTGTCACAATATTCATACACTCACCAATCATAAGTGATGTCTCGTTTTTGTGAATGTTTATTTTCTCGGCCATTTTTTTGTCGGATGAATTGTCTGCGCATCCAAAAAAATTCAACTTGAATCATAAAAAGATGAGCTGTTGTTATTCTATCTGTCAGACATACTCCATCTCGATGCTTAAATGGAAACCATAGTTTGCAAACTCGAATTACGACACACTGCGTTATAGGTTTTGATTAGACATTGAACGCTGCGAGTTTGCGGACGGGTTGTTCTATTGAAACTAGTGCAGTCCATCATAAATAAATAATTTGTTGACAGTTTCGAAGCGCTGCAGTATTCATTTGCTATGAGCCGAAAAGGAGCGTTTGTTTCGTGGGATTGCAATGTGTTTTGATAAACATCTGAACGAACGATAGACTGAAAATAATTGTTCTGACTGTAATGCTTTGCATGAACATTGAACAGGAACAATGAATTTGTTTATTATTTGTTATTTATTTGTTTATTTTGATGATATCACGACGGATGGTATGCCTCTGATATAAACACCACCACATTTAGTGATGTGTGTGTGTGTAATATTTTTGTTAGTTCATGTTCGTTTCTTCTGCTAAAATACTTTGTCTGTCTTGATTCATCCGATTTGTATGCAAAGGCGTGGAATGTTCCTTTTTTGAGTCATCTATTTCTTTGCATTAATTCATTGATCAGTTTTTTGCTGTATCTTTGGAACAGGTTCAGAAAGACGCTGTGAGCCAGTTACTCTCTTTTTTTTGTTGATTACTATTCATGCGTTTCTGTCACAATCACAAAATTTCATAGTCATTGATTTTTTGTTTTGAAAAGTTTAGCAGCAGCAGTCTTTTTGAAGATTATTGATCAAATTTTGACTGATTTATGTGGTTACGATCATATTCTAACTATTTGTAAACATATATTGAAATAATCGCAGTTTGTCAGTTCGATTCCTGAAGGACAGCCGTCAACATTATTTATATGATTTCAATGAATAGAATATTTCTTCGTTCAAAAACTGTATCTTCAGAAGCAGATCAGTCTTCTTTTCCCACATTTTTGCTTTGTGAATCCTATCCTATCACAAAGGTGCGACTCTGGGAAAGCACTTGAAATTATGTTTTGAAATGTTGAAAGTTTTTTGAAAAAATTGAAATATCAGAATAAGATTTTTTGATCATTCGTGAGATATTTCTAATCTTTCCGTTTTCTACATTTGTATTCGTATCGTTTCTTTGGAAAAATTTCGAATTTCAATTCGTAGTCAGCTAAAATAAAATTTTTTCTCACGAATTTATTTTAACAAATAATTCGTTGACAATAGCAACTGTTATCATTGCGAGTTTGTCTTTAAATACTCTGTCGAGTAGTGTTATTTTTGCGTACTTCATATTAATCGTTGTTTACGTTTGGTTATTGCTGTTGTTACTTGTGGATTGGATCACGCGTTTAAAACTTTTCGAATCGATCTGCGACATCGATTGTTTGCTTTGTTCATTTGTTACAATATGGCACATTTCCCCGAAAATAAGCCCGCATTGAATATCGTAAAACTTAAGTGGAATACACAAATTAATTATGATACATTCAACGCTCGAACACTTTAACAGTTTTGATTTCGACACTGCGATCAATACTCGTTACTGCTATCGTTTACCCATCGCTATTTTCTGTTTATTCTCTTTGGATTATCCGGTTTTTTTTTAATAGTTTACTTATCAGAACCGATATTAATTACAGTCTGAAGAATCCATTCCCAAATGATTATGTCACATTTTTAAAACAGTATTACGTTTTTGTATCGTTCGTTTTTGAATTCTTAATAGCTGATTGAACTTCTTGATGACTTCATACATTAGTGCATCATAAATCTCGATGTTTGCTAAAGTTGTTGGTTTCATTGAATTGCGCCCAAAAGTCCTTTATTGGGATGTGAATTGCAGCAATAAATTTTACTTTGAAAAGCCGTGAATGTGCATTAATGTGATTAATTGATTGGGTTTTGTTTTGAAAAGAAGTGAATGAGTGACGTGTCAATGTTTGATGAAGATTCGAGGAATATCCATAGTCTAACGTCAATTATTCACTGAATCGTTCGAGTGACGTTGTTGTGTGCACGAATTGTGCCGTTAAATATGCAACAACTTCATTTCTTTCACACTAGATCCTCATATTTTTCTTAGCTTATTGACGTATGATTAAGTTTTTTGTTAATTTACTAATCCTCTTTCGTCATTCACACGTAAAAGTCTTCGCCTTAAAATTATACCAAAGAATAATCGCTGCGTGAGGAACCGAAAAAAAAATCGTGATGTGATTTCTTCTCGAAGCCTGTAAGGATAGTTGAATGTTCCAATCGCTTTGTAATATTAGATCATATTACAATGCCGTTCACGACTTTCACTCATCATTCCGTATAACTTCACATAAATCATGATCGTTTCATTCCTGAATCATGAATAATTTTGGCATTTTTTCGGTTAACTTGAGAAATACAGTTATTCATTATCGAAGTGATAGTAACATTGTGGTACTATAAGTAGGATGATATTATCTCTGTTAGGAGGATGAAGTCGGGAAAGGTAATCAACCAGACGCTTTGGCGTAAGTGCCACTGATGTTAAAAATTATGATGATGTCGCTGCTGTACAAGAAACTTCATGCGCCGCATTTAACTAATATCGTTGTTTTATTAGATTTTACTTATGTTTAATAGACAATTGCTGGCGAACAGAGGAATGATTATGCGATGAATTAGTAATAATAATATTATTATTATTATCATTATTATTTTATTGCTGCGCATAAATTATTTAATTCCGCAATAATCCGATTCGAAGTGAGTGTTATGTTTTTGTTGTGTTGTGTACGTGGCGTGATAAACGAGATATTTTTTCGAATGAAACGATTCGACATTGACGTCAGTCACTGATGCGAGTAATTTGGTTGCAGTTGAAGTGATTCGACTGAGAGTAATACACGATTTATTAATAATTAATTGAATATTGTGATATGCGTTAAACAATGGTCTACAATGAGGCAGCAGTCATAACAAACGGTGAAAAATTGAACGGCAAATCGTCATCGTCATCGAAACGTTTGTTATTTGATTGGTTTTTGGTTTCATGTAATCTTTTTAGCATAATGATAAGTTGGTAAACTTTACATGACGCTTCAGTCGGACTACGGAGTTGAACGTTATTCGAAGACTTTCAAAACTTTTTAGTAGAAGAGATAGGAATGAAATGAAATGAATGAATTTGGTATGTAGCAAAAATTTGGCATTTGGAATTTAGCGCAGTTTTCGCATCGGAATTAATTCATCGAGTTTTTCAAACAAACATATAATTCTAATACTGTTGTTATTCTTCCTATCATCATTGTATGTAAAAACAGCAAAAAACAACAATTGCAGAAGTATGTCGATCGCCAGCGTCAAGTAGCAGTGATAACCACGACCAGTCGCCATCGCAGTCTCCACCACGCCCGCATCGATCTGCATCCACATCGCACAAGAAACGATCCAGTGTTCGTGATTCATCGAGTAAAAAACGCAAGCGATCGCATTCCTCATTGACACCTCCGCCGACACATAACAGGTTGCATTGTTTTGCTATCTCGAATAGATTCACTTAATCGTAGCTGTTTTATCGACACCTCAACACTCTCTTCAACTGATTTGCAACTACTCGTCAACGATTCGATGGTTTTTGCGAAGGAGACCGTATTCTTGCACATGCGTAGTGAGCAAGAGGCTGTTTGATAGGATAGCGATATCCGCTCGATTCGGATCTGAATGAATTGGAACATGAAATGAAAGCGTTCACTAGCAGTCAGTCAGCTTATGAAAGACAGATTTTATGAGGTATTATGTGGTATTAACAACGCAAATTCATAGCATAAAATGTGATTACTTGCGAATGATGTTAACTTTTTCATTGTGAAGTGTAATGATGGCTGGAATGGAATGTAATTGCTCGGTTGAGCGACTTTAGTATTAATAGAAAGAAATGTGCGCATTGTTGAGGAGTGTTCAAATGAGGATTGTGTTGTGGCAGCAAATGAATGAATGATTCAGCCGTATTGATCGAGTTTTGGTAATAATCCGGAAATTTAAAGGCGATCTCGGTCACGCTCGCGTTCTCGTTCCACTTCCCGTCAACGTAAGAGGAAACGTTCTCAGACACCGTCAAATGTGAAGAATCGTGATTATGAACGCAGATCGAATGACCATCGACGATCGGATTCGAGAAGAGACAATAATGTGTCGTCGTCTTCGTCGAGTCGAAGGCCATCGAACAGGTTGAGTTATTGCTTGATTGATATGATCAAGAAATGACTCATATGAAAGCAAGCGAGAGAAGTGATCAACTGAACACTTGTAGAGGGTCATCATCGTTCTACGGAAGTGGCAGCAGCACTGCACTGAAGCGAATGCATCGAACGGCACAGCGCTCGAGTGGCGGAGGTGGCGAGAGTAAGTCGTCGAGGAGAGGCGATAAACGAGACTCGAGACGTGCTCGACGCAGCAGATCCAGATCCTCGAGTTCCAGTACGTCATCCACCGACACGTCATCACCGTCGTTTAGGAGTATGAATGAGTGAGTGATTTGTTTGAATGATTCCTTCATTAGTACGAATATATTTCAGATGGTTGAGATGTCTTTTGTCTCATACTGGAGTGGTTTTTGGGTATATATTCACGTTGAAATTTGGGCGTATTCTCTTGAAGTATTACGATATGCAAAATTCTTTTACAGATTTCGATATCGATTCCCAAATTTGTATAATTTGAATGATGACTTGAAATGAGCGGATATTGCTGTTTGGAAATAATAATATTGAATTGAGTGAGTAGGAAAAGTGAGTGAATATTATTCACTGTTGATAATCTGCAAGAAATTTCAGTTTGCGATTGAAGCATTCATTGCTGGGCGAGATAATGTCTCGACATCACGATAAGCGAATCGATAAAGAGAAATCAAGAAAGAGTAAACATCGTCACCGAAGTCGTTCAGTTTCAAAGAAGAAGTCCAAACGAAGACGCTCACCAAGCAGGTCACCGTCCACTGAAACGTCCTCTTCGTCGTCGATTCGCACTCCTCAACCAGCGGTTCGTTCGTGTGCTCTTCTGCATATTCTTAATTCATTTCAGTTTGTAGTCTTCAAAATGCAATTTGCTTTTTTAGAGTTTTGAACAGCAGAAATTTAAAACACATCGCACAGATGTTCAATAATGCAGTTTCTTTTTAATTTTAAATGTGAATAGATACTTTTTTAAACGAATTTTTCAACTGTTTTCTTTTTCTTTGGAGAAAAAATCTTTTCTAAAAGAAAATTTATTTAGTATTGATTTTATTTTCATTCGTTATAAGGTTAAAGTAATCGAAAAGAATCGAAATTTAGATGTCATCCGGTCACGTTGTGCCACCGCCACCTCCACCGCCACTAACGACCGGTATAATAATGCCTCCAACATCGTCATATATGCCTCCTCCTGTACCCGTACCCATCAGTATGGACGCTACGGCCTATCAGACGGCCATGTCTTCATATAATACGCCGTATGGATATCCAAGTCAAGTGGGTCTTTTTGGATACGTTTATTTTAGTTGTGGCTTATCGGATTTGTGTCTTTTGAATGAATGATTTGTAGGCGTGAAATATTCATGATTAAGTTGTATTCGTTATATTTGATTGTATTTGAGTTGTGAGAAAATTAGTGATTTTTAAATGCTCAAATATTGCAAACGAAGACGCCAACTGCACTGAGAACATTCAGCAAACTTAAGCGATGAACTGAAAACGGACGAATTCAACATAAAGTCTTAAAACGAATTTCATTCGGATCATAAAACTTTTCGAAACGTTTCAGTATTCGACGTATTCGATCCCACCGCCACCTTACGCTCAACCGCCACCCTTACCTCCTCCTCCATCAGCTCCCGAACCAATAATTCCACCTCCTCCGTTGCCTCCTCTGCCGGCCGCGATGCCTCCAGCGGCACCGATGCCCCAGCCCCCTCCCCCCACATCAATGCACCAACAACTACCGCCCTTACCCACCATGCCAGCCAACATACCTCCTCCGTCCATACCAATCCCAGTACCACCCCCTGCAACCACCACTATACCCCCGTCGACCCTCATCATACCCCCACCAGTGTCCTCGTCCTCGTACAAGACCTCATCGGCGACAATATCGTCCACCACACAGCCATCGGCCAGCACTTCGCAACACCCAAAACGAACCTTCTGTCGTCCACTGTTCGTTTTTTTTTGTATCTTTCAGTCACTTTTTACACTAATTTTGATCGGTATGCATTCAATATTTTGCACAGATGAGAGTGTTTCGCGTAATTATCAGCGGTGAATAGGTTGCGTTCGAATTGATGGAAATGAGAAGAAAAGCGAACTGATACTGATCGCAGTATTTCTTATGCTTATTGTTTGACGCTTGCGAAATTTGCCTCTAGAAATGAAATTCGGTGATTTCTTTCGAGTTTCTGATAGCATTTATGTAAAATGGCAAAAAGTATTACGTTGATTCATAATTTATGAATTACTGTTGATTCAAACATTTGTTCATGCAAAATGTTTCAGTGGTGTTGGAAAATTGATTAATCGAATATAATTTCAGTGTTTTGAATAAACGTCTTAAACTTCGTGAGGATCCCGAAAATTGGGGTTGTTCAACGGTCGAGAAATATGACATTAAAACACAAGTTGGTGAGGGTACTTATGGTCAGGTGTATAAGGCAGTCGATAAATATACTGGTTTGTCTCAATTGTTGCCATTATGATTACACGTATTTTGTTTGTTTAGCTGTGGTGAACTGTTCACATCGTATGGTAATATTTGTTTTCTTGAATCTTAGACATGAAATAGGCATGTGGAAACGTATTGTACAATTTAGTATCAGATTTTTGTAAATCACGTTATAGGTGCAAAAATTCATATGTGTCAGCGATGAAATTGACTGTTTGAACTCGACATTTTGTACATTTTGTTGATTTCTTTCAAAAGATAATTCTGAATTATTTTTGACAGTTTCAACTGTAAACTTATGCAAACCCTAAATGATAATTGGTGATTCGTTGAATGAGAGTATTTGACAGAAGCGTATTTAAGGTGAAATAGTGGCATTGAAGAAGGTACGTCTCGAGAATGAAAAAGAAGGATTTCCAATCACGGCAGTACGTGAAATTAAGATTCTACGACAGTTGAATCATAAGAATGTGGTGAGATTGGTGGATATTGTTACTGATAAACAAACTGCTGCTGATTTTCGACGAGATAAAGGTGAGTGAGTATCATCCGTGTGATGGGCATCCACTGATGCTCGTCTCTGTTATTATTGAGCGTAAAAGCCAGCTGGAAAGTTTTACAATCGTCAGTTATGTGCTGCTTGTTAGATGTGTCGTTTGTGGTGCCAGGAATTATGCAGTTGTTTACAGTGTACGGAATTGTGCCAAAGTGTAGCGTGACGCATTTCGTTTTGTTTCAGTGAAATTCGAATGAAGTAATGAGAAGATATGATCATTGTTCGCAGATTTATATTTATGATAGTGTGAAATGTTTTGAAACTTATGATTATTTGTTGTGAATTATATAAGAGGAAAGTGCAAATTCAGGCGCATTCTATCTGGTATTCGAATATTTGGATCATGATTTGATGGGTTTGTTGGAGAGTCAGTTCGTGGACTTTAGCGACGATCAAATAGCATCGTTCACAAAACAGTTAATATCCGGATTGGAGTATTGCCACTCGATTGGATTCCTTCATCGTGATATAAAGTGCTCGAATATATTGCTGAACAATCGTGGTGAGATTAAGTTGGCTGATTTTGGATTGGCGAGGTTGTACGATGAGGATCAGGATAGACCGTACACGAATCGAGTGATCACTCTCTGGTATCGACCACCTGAGCTGCTGTTGGGCGAGGAACGATACTCGACTGCTGTGGACGTGTGGAGTGTTGGGTGAGTTGTTTGGTTGTTTGAAGAAATTTATTATCGTGTGGTGTTGACATCTGGTTAATGAGTGATGTTTCAGATGTATTCTGGGTGAGTTGTACACGAAAAAGCCGATATTTCAAGGTAGTTCGGAGATGATGCAACTGGAAGTGATATCGCGAATCTGTGGTACTCCTTCACCAGAGAACTGGCCTGATGTCATCAACCTGCCTTTGTATTGTAGTTTTAGACCAAAACGTACCTATGCACGAACGTTGAGAGATGCCTTCGGATTGTGGGTTTTCTTTTGTGTTGTCTTTATTCTGTTCGCTTTTAATTGCTCAAGAAATATTCATTATTCATTTGTTGATCGACCTCTTAAAAGTTTTGTTCTGTTAATTTGTGTTATTCTGTTCATTTGGAGAATTTTTTAGATACATTCCTTTTTGATACGTATGTATGTATCTTTATCACTTCATTGTGTACAGTATCTGACAGCGTTGAACGTTTTTTGATACAATCCGTTCGAAATATAGACGGAATGTATCTCAAAAAAATATATTATCGGTTAATTTATTGATTTGTTCGAATTTATTGTTTCAGCCTTCGAGAGGCAGCATTGGATTTGTTAGATCGTTTATTGGAGCTGGATCCTCGAAAGCGAATGACGTCAAGACAAGCGCTGCAGCATCCGTGGTTGAAAGACCTCAATCCGAATGCCATTGAACCACCGAAATTACCGGATTGGCAAGATTGTCATGAAATGTGGTCGAAGAAACAACGCAAAAATCGTGCAAGTTAGATTTTTTATTTGCTGTTCTCATTTGGATTTTTTGTTTGATCTAATTTAATTCTAACAAAGTATGACCATCACTTTTCAAAAGTATGGCGACCACTCCCTTGGATCGTTGGGGGAGTGGAGGGGAGGGGATAGGGGTTGAATTTGGTTGAAATAATGTTGTTCATGTAGTGCTGTTCGTTCATTTATTGTCTGAGCATATTCGTAGGATCATTTTTTCATTTTGTGAGGAAATATCTTTTTCGTACGCCAATCATTTAATTCAATCGGTTGACTCTAATTTTCAACTAAAGACTAGACTGGTGTATATGTCTACAAATGTGTTTTAGTATATGAATAGGAGTGTGAAAATAATAGCATTGACATAAATATCTCTGAAAGCAGTCAATTAAAGGTGGCATTATGTCGGCTGCATCAACCTCATCTCAGTCGCATTCGATCCCTCCGCCCGTACAACATCACTACTCATCACGCCCTTCCACTTCTTCGTCGCACCAAGTTCGTGAAACGAAATCGTATTTTTTTTAAATTTCATTTCTCAAAAAGGATTTTTTTTTCGTTCGAGACGTTTTTCATAAATTTTATTTCTCATAATGCACTGGATCGTTATAAATTCGTTTGATTTGTGATCAGAATTTTTGATCTCATTGAAAGAGCATCGAATATTGACTATGAGTAATATGACTGCTATGTTATCAGCATCCTCCACCAGTGCCGATCACCTCAACGAGCGTCGATCATCGACAAATGATACCGTTGCCATCGTCCAATCATCCGCCTCATCACGCATCCTCGTCAACATCGAATCGACAATGTTAGTTCTTCTTTCGTTGTTTTGAATAACCGAACGAGTTATTTATTTGAATAATCGCTGCATTGCTCGTTGTTAAGTAAAACTTTCAATTTAATAAAATTGCTTTGATACTTTTCATTTGATCAGCAAAATTTGTTTGCAACTGAGATGAAGAGATGAAATGTGACTGGAGTGATCTCATTGATTCGCTTCAGTGCATCGTTTCGATGATAGCTGAAAACGCGTTTTGATCATTGTTTAATCCTATCGTATAGTATCTTCGTACGGATGATGTTAGACTTTTGTGGTAGATTAATTTGTATTTGACGGAAGTTTTAGTCGAATATGATTTGCAATTTTAACGGTGTTCATTATTGGTAGAATTATAAATTGGATTTTGATTAAACTGATACATCATAAATTCTAGCAGTGGATGCTGCGATCCGTGCGATCCAGGCAGATCCGAGTAATCTGGAAGCGGCCAGGTCGTTAATCGCGAATCTCAGTCCTACAGCTGCGGCCACATTAGTGCAAATAATGACCAAAAGTGGAGCATTACCAAAGCCCGTGATGAGCGCTCTCTCATCGATATCCAACTCGATGCAGCAGCCATCATCGTCGTCTGTGTCAAGCAACGGTGTGAACTCAGCGTCAAGCATCTCGTCGACATCAGTGCATGCTCATGCAGGTGGTGTTGTTCAAAATCAATTAACTGAACTGTTAGGACAATTGGCATCGCTGGAACACAAAAATTCAGATGCAAACGCAGCCGTCTCTCAAGCAACAACAACATCACAACATTCAGAGAGTGGGTATACTGTTTAGTTGTTTCTTTCTTTTTTCTTGGTGCATTTCGATTTGGAATTTGTATGTGTGTTCGTTTTTGATTATTCATAATGTGCTACTTCAGTTCGTGGGTGTTTTTGATCGTAAAATGTTTTCGATGGTAAAATGACTCAATGAGTTGTTTGTTTCGGTAAAATTTAGACGGTTTTGTGAGCAAATGAAGGGATGTTTTGAATGGCGTATAACATTTCTTCTTCGAAGAGCATCCATCGCTCCATTGGAACTGCGAAGAACACAGAATGCATCCCTTCATTTTGAGAGATTTAATAAGTCTGCCAGTTGAAAGAAGTGGTTCAGTGAGGATCGGAATGAGTCGAATGCGAGTCGTACTTTTCATAACTTTATTTTTTTCATTAACTCAGTAAGAACATGTTCTCTCTTTCGGTTAAACGTTCGCTTTTCTTTATTATGCTGTACATTTCTCTGTTGTTATATGGTATATGAATAAAGATAAATTTTGCGTTTTTTAAATTAAGTTCTTTTCATTCATTTTTATTGTATTGATATGTGAAATTCAATTTTTTGATGTTTTTTATTGTCCGTTCGAATTTGTGTCATTTTGCTAATGTTCTTTCTTGTTGCATGGTTTCAGATATATATTTTTATTTAATTCATTTATGAATATGTCATTTATAATATCCGTTGATATGGAATCGTGATGGGTATTAAGATGCACAGCGTAAAATCACCTCTATAACTTTTATTGATAAATGAACGAACGAGTGATGGTTCGGTGGGTTTAAATTCGATCGAATCAAAAAAGCAATTTAGTAGGGAGATGAGAACAAGAAAGGCTTATTTCAAAATTGCTTAGGAGAGTCAGGGTCCTGAAGGTCACTAGAAGAGTCTGAGTTTAGCAACAGAGATTGAGATGTTTAGCAATAGAACTAGCAATAAAAAATGGAGCATCCTAGAAGGATCCAATTGTCTAGATGAATTAGTGGTTAGCTACATAGCTAGGTGTACTCTTTAAGATGTTTGGCTGTATATTGTTTACTTTTTGTTGGTGGGTGTATTGGAAAATCGAGGAGGGGGATAAGGTGTTCTGGTTTCGACATAAGCAATTAGTTTGGTAAGACGTATCTTTGGAAATCTTTGGGGTATCTCTGGAAATAGAATCCCAACCTCGTTACTTGAATGTTTTTTCTGATATTTAGAGGCGAAATAGTTGAAATCCATTTGAGTTTCACGATTAAAATTCATTTAAAACCTTCACTCAAAGGCGATCGCAGGAAATGACTTTCATAAATTTCCCTAAACTTTTTGACATCATTTTATCCTTTTGTCCACATCCTTCTTGCATATCCCAACGGTTAACTTCAGCGATGAATTGGTCGAAAAACTTTCTCGAATTTATTTTCAATTTTGGCTTGGGAGGATATAAGGGAAGCGATGCATGAAGAAAACGGTTTAAGATGCGTGTTGTTTGACGTGATTACTTGCGAATTATGTGTTAAGGACAGCAGACAGGATTAATTATTATGTGGATAAATTTATTGGTGTGATATGAAACGACTTGGTGGATGGATTAGGTCGATTCGAATATTGTTATGGATCCGGAATCGTGAATCGTCAAGGAAGAAGAAAAATACGACTGACTGGAATGTTCCTGATAAGCTTACATGCACGTGAAACATGACACATCGTAACTGATTTTTAAAACTTGCTTGTATTAAATCTGAGATTCGAAACGTGACAAAGAATAATTTTGTGATTAATCTTGGCAAAAATGTGTTTTAAGTATGATAATTTGAGGCAAGATGCCTGAGATTAGAGATAGCAAAATCTTCGGCTGGTGTATGAAATATTTGGGATTTATTCAAGTCTTGACGAAGAATGAAAAGTGAAATCAACCGAAATATTTTGGTTTTCAACTGATTAATCTGCTACTTTCCAACAAAGAATTTCTATGAAGCTTGGTGATGACTTGTAAAAACGTTCGAAAGAAACTGACGAGAACGATAACATTTGACTGATCATTCCATCCCTCTATTGGATTCGATCGAGATGTTCAAATATCTTCTGAAAAGTTTTGAATCAAAGTTCCTTTTGAAAAAGCATTCTGTTAAGAATTTTTCGGTGTTGATTTTTATTTTCATCTATGTAATGCCATCAGAATATAAATTCTTTTGCTGCCTGAAATGGTTCTAGTTGGTTATCTGTAATTTTACATGAAGGAATGTATAGGAGAGTGTATTGATTTTGTTTGTTCCTGATTCGGAGACCATCTATTGATGTGTAATATTTTATTGCGAAATGTTGATTTGACGCGATTCCAGTTGATTTTGATTGTTTATATTTCAGATTATATTTGATATATTTGGTTATATATTGATTATTACATTTGATTATTGATTATACTGATTTGATTATATTTTGATTATATCCAATTGATTATATTTGATTTGATTACTATTTGATTATTTATTTTGATTTTGATTATATTATCAGTTCTTTGATTATATTATCATCGTTTTTTTCAAGAAATTTGTTCTTTTTAAGCAAATTGTTTTGTTTCATATCTCTTTTAATTTCGAAGATCTTGTTGATCATTTTTGTTCGCAATCTTATGTACAGTGTTATAACAGGACGAGATTATCATGGCGTTTATCTTTCTAATTGAATTTGATATTCGAATTCAGTTGTTCAAATGTTGCTGTTCTCTTGTTAAACGTCAATTCTGGAATTGAATTTCCATTCGTCTTAATCTTTTATATGAATTCGTTTTCTTTCAGGTTCTCGATCATCTCGGAATGTCAGTGAATCGAGCAGTCAGAAGACGAGTCCAGTTTCTGTGGATCGTCGTTCGTTACCGGCTGGTCCCAGTCCAGTCCCTTTGCCATCCTCATCCCGTAAACATTCATCGTCACTGAATCGCTCCTCATCAGCTGGCAGCGGCAGTGGTGCCAAAGAGTTACTCGATAGTAGTTCTATGAAAATTACGCCACCACTCCCTCCAGAAGCACCTTCTTCAACGACAACTTAACATGGATTTCGGAGTGGCAAAGAGGAGAGCATTGTGTGTGTATGCTGTTGTACGTGTGTACTGTTGTACCAAAAATTAACAGCATTTGTTCACGAGGCGCGTATAATTTTTTCTTTCAAAATTCAGCAAACTTATTTTGTTTCAGAAACTTGATTTATTTTTCTGAACAGCAAATTTACTTTTCAGTTTTATTTCTTAATTCATTTACGCATTCATTTGCCTACTTATTTGTTACTCGGTAAGGCAATCACCTACTGAATCCTTCAAAATATTTCTTCGTCTGTCTCGTTCGTAAACTACTTCGTTTCTGAATGCAACAAACCGGCTTCTCAAGTGGAATCAATCATCTATATATGGTCGGAATAATTGGGAAAGAGTAGCATACCTAACGGAAGCAATCCAATCGCTATCGGAGTGGAAAGTTGTTAATTTTGAGTTTATAAATTAATGATTGCAAAGAGAAAGTATTTATTTATACATTGTTACCGTTATTATCATTAATATTACTATTATTGTTATCATATATTTTCCAATCAATTATTCTACTTGTTGTAATTGTTGCTGTTTTTGTTGGGCTTCAATTCCTATTTTATTGTCTCCGATCATTTGGTATTTCATTTTGTTTGAGTTTCCATTGAATTGATTGTTTTTATTGTTTATTACTCTTTTATTGTCATCATTAAACAACAAAACACAAAGCGTGTATGTGTTTGTGCACAATTGCAGTGGTGCGGCAAATGGTTCAGAGTTTGAGATATTTTTGTGATCATGGAATTTAGTGCAAATTCGAATATGATCACCGGATCGTTACTGCAGTTTTAGCGTGGATCTGAAGTTGCATTTTCGTATGACCCTAATGAAGGTATTGGATTGAGTAGGCTCGATTGAATGACTGATCTCTAAGGATTGTTTCGAATCGAAGAATATATTATAAGTTTCTAAAATGACGTTTCATCGTGTTCATCCGGTGCATTTCATGCATTCAAAGGCTAGGTCATTGAATGTGGATACAGGAGGGATGAAACTCGATTGAAATGGCACGTCAGTTTGATAGATAGAGGTGAAACTCCACTGTTGAAGCCAGTCCCCGGTACATATTTGCTCTAATGAAGCATTTTTTTGAATTGGCTCCTAGTTGAAGCTCGATAGTTTGCCGGAATATCGCCGATCAGAAGAAGTAGTTTTTGTGAGCACGTATGCAATTGTATGCACAAATATTGTTATAGAATAAATTAATTATAGTTTAATTTAGTATGCTCGTTGTTGTTTTTCACACCTTTCATTTGTTTCCTTCCTTCCCTACTGTATCTCTTCGTTCTACTTTCTCACTCTGCACTCAAATTCTTCTGCGTATTTTTGTGCCGTCATATTTTTGTATCGATAGAGCATCTCGTCTAATGATTCTTATGTTATAGCTGTAATAATTAGACTGCTAATCCTAATTGCTAAATGTCTGAGAATTGTTCTCCAGTTGACACGTACGTATTTAATTCGATTAATGCAATTTGGTTGTGTTCACGCTATCGGTTGTATCCGAAGCGATGCAAAGATGTAGAATTTATTTTGATTGAATGCTATACATATAATGAGCAATGCGTGTGCTAAGAGCAAGATATCCAACGTCACCAGATACAGAGCATGCAGATGATGAGTGATATATGTCACATACAGAACACTTTGTAATGGTTAGTATATTGCATATTGATTCATATTCATCTTTTTTATATTATTCGTTTCAGGTTCGTTATACAGTCGTCTAGTCATACTAGTGTACTGGGCTATGAAAGAGGCGAAAATTCCAATTCATAAAACTGTAACGGTTCGGAAATTGAAAAGGGTTAGGGTGGTATTATTCATTGAGGTGCAGAGGACGGTGCATGAGGAAAGGGAGTAGTTCTAGAAGTGGAACATCTAATGTGTCACTGCGATAGTTGAGGTTGTATGTGGAGTAATGCTACCAATAGTATACTTTTCAAGCTGTTCACACTGTCCAAATTTAAAAAGATAATATCACATAAATAGTGAGTCTAGCAAGTTAATGAAAATTTGCGAATAAATGTGGTGCAAACTCGAGAGCAGCTGAAGACGATATTGGGTGGTTTTTATCGCAACGGATGCAGTAAATTGGTTGATGAGGCTAATCAGTGTTGATGCTTTCGATTGACCCTTCTGAAATCGTAATGATCGCAAAGCCGCGATGATCTGGAGGTTGATTACCTCTGTAGATTAGCTAGCATTGTGAGTGATTTTGATGGAGCTTCAACGAGGATTTTGGTGGCCATAAATGAACTGAGAGCAGTCTGCAGTGGAGAATGAAATAAAAATGCTGGAATATATACTGAATTAAGACGCCTAGTGAGTTGTTTTTTTGGTGACTTGTTTGACACATCACTTTCGAGAAGAATTTTGAAGTACGCATCTTTATCAGCAGTCTGAGATGGATTATTGAATTAGTGCATGGGCGATTTATCGATTAGCTTTGTTCATGAGAGTTTGCATCACGTTACTACGGCACAATGACAGAATTATCGAGCATTTGAATAGTATCAAACACTTTCGATCCCAAATTTAAGCGCTTCAAATTGTGATTAATTTGCTGCCTGAACAGCGTTTAGGTCTGTCATTCGTCGCCGCGAAAGCCATAAATCGCTAGGTATCAGTAGTGAGTGTGAGAATGCATTCCGCAAAACATGTTCAAACGAATGGAAATTCTGTCTGAGGTTCTACCTTCTTCTTCTTCAATTGTCGACAACAATGATCCTTTCCGTGCAACCTTCACTCCTACAATCACTGAATCCTTTAGTTATAATCCCTTTAGCTAAAAATTTCATCTCTTTAGCTAAATCAGTTCGAAACTAATTGATATGTCAATAATAATTTACGTCATTGACCAATCTTTTGATCTATCTGAATTGAGCTAACTGCATCTTTAATGTTGACGTTTCACGCCAGTAAGCATCCGTAATAGGTGTCGAATTGTTTATTAAACTGAAAAGTCGCAAACTAATTGAAGTCTTAGAATAGAAAGTCATAGAAAGCTCAGTTGAAAATTCATCATGTTTTAGGATAGAATCATGTAGAAGAGTTATCATAACAGACAAGGAGTGATTACTTCAATTGCGTGTTCTTAGACCATTGTGCCTCTGAGTCGTATTCTGAATTGCGCAGTATCATCATTTCATGAACTATATTCAGCGATCTTTATTTTTCGAGTAGACAACTTTTGATGAATGATTGCAAATTAATGATAGTGTAACAGTGGAAGAAAGTTTTGAGGAGGATGAATTAATATAAGGCGGTGATATGATGGACGTTTAACCGAGTTAATCGTATGATTCTGTGCTCTTTGAGTGTGAAATAAGGGGCATGTGAGATTTTTGATAATGCAACGTTTTCATTTCAGTTGTTTTACAAAAATAATTAGCGATGGATGTGAACGTGTTGGCTGCTAAAACATTTCACGGTTATTCTCGAAAAATTGGACGTTCTGTGCAGGTGTTGATGTAGGAGCAGTGCTGTAGATTCATGAAAGTGAGGCAAATCTGTTGCTGTTGAGATTGTTGATAACAGTTCGTATTTTTTTTGCCACTGATTGTTATAGTTGTAGTCAACAGTATCAATGAAAGTGGCCATGAGAGTAGTCGATTTCGTCATGTGTGAAATTTGAAAGTTTTTTGAATAGGAAAAGATTTTGATGTTCGTGATCAGTGCAAGAACAGAATCAGTACCAAAGCAAGCATTTGTTACGAATGTCATATCTTTTTGTTGACTGTCAGAGCTCATTCGCGTTTTCCGAGGAGAATTTCAGCATGAGACCGTAGTCTTTTTTTCTGGGATGTAATTATCTTCAATGAACTGAATGACAGTTTAAAAGCGTTTCTGAATGTGTTATTTCTGTACTCAACATCCAATTACAGACCTGTTTCTTGTCGTCACTCAAAAATCGTCCGTCGTTTAAAACGAGTATTGAACAATTGAAATTTTAATTATCATCGAATGATTACGACTCAGTAGTTTAGGCTGATGTTTTTTACTGTTTTTTTTAATCTGAACATTTGATGTCGTATGACTGAAAGGATTCATTGTGTTTTTTGCTGTCAAAGCCAGACTAGTCTATATTGAGGGCTGAAGTTTTGCGTTCATATCGGAGAGTTCTTCGGATTTAACAGATGATTCAAGCTGATGAGATGATGCCTTTGGAAATATAATACTTATTCGAACGTAGAATAGTTGTCACCGATTCGAGATCATTGAAAGTGTCTAGTATTTCAAAGTGCCTTGGATTTTTCATCATCGCTCTTCACTAATCATCTCTTATCAAAGCGCAGCTCATTGTAGAGAAGTCTTAAATACGTGAATGTGTATCCGCTTTGTTTGAACTATCAATAAATTCAAAAATATTATTGATTGAATTGAAAACCTTTTGAGATGGAAAGATTTCATAAGTTTGAATAGTGGAGAGTGGATTTCAATAAATAAAATCGAAATAGTAGCATAAAATTTTTTAATCAAAAAAATTTAATTATGAATTTTTTCCTAAACATCGGTCATATCTCTCTCAAGTTCTATTTTTTCTTGCAGTTCACTTAACCGTGCATTCGGTTCATTTTAATATATTCTATCACTGCATATATCCGCGACATTCATGTACTCTGTTAATGTGCTTAAATTGAATTGTGTTCATTATCATTGTGTTATTGTTAATATCGTTGGTATTGAGAATTTCTACTGCCCTTGTTACTGTTGTTACTCTCTTAATTAGTGTTTATTATTATCGTTGTTCATTGTTATTGTTGTTGTTTTGTTGTCATCACTGCCTTGTTACTTTAATTGCTCAACGATTATTTTGATTCGGGGAAAAGATTTGCTTATTGCTGCAAAGGATTACTACGATCGTGGATCCTTTGATAGATTCTGTTGTGTTGTGTACCTATGTCTTGATCTGCCATCGGATTTGTTATTCACAATGTAACAGTGCAATTCATAGTTTTTTTAACTGAATCAGATGAACAAAAACGTATTGCTTCGATGTGATTCAGTTTTGAATTGATTCAAAAGCTCATTATTTCTAGTTTTTTTCAGGTGCCACTCGACAGTACATATCGTATATGTTTGTATATATATGCCTATGTATACACTGGATCAATAATTTCATAAATATTGCATTTCGTATCGAATTGAGATGTTTTCATTCAGCGAACCAAGAAAATTGGGTGCTTGTGAATGGGTAATTGCTTGGAATTTTTTTCCCAAAAAATGTAACTATCGGAATTTTTTATGCTGTTCTTCAGCAATTCATTACTTAACATTGTAGCACATTACAAATTGACAATATAATAAAGTTGTTCGTGACTGGAACAGATGAGCATTTCAGTGAAATGTTTTAGCGTTTTCTCGAATTCAATTTAGATGCGTTTTGATGCATGAAAACTGGATGTAGTTGCATTAATAATGAGGGAATTCGCATACAAAAAAATAACTCGTTACGGGAAAGGACAAATTCAATATATAAATGAAAATTTCAAACAGCTACATATTGTCATCGAATGAGTCACTTCATCTCAAAAGTTGAACTGCTGACATGTGTTCCAGTACAATAATTTGTTCATAACGCTCATGTCTGCTTTTGCTCGATTTGCTGAAAGTGTTCTCTTTCAAGATCAGCCCATGGATTTCGTGTCATTGCATCGAGAACGTAATCGTTAACGTTGAACGGCGGCTCTTCTTGCGACCATGACGAATAAGCACCGTCATCTCCAACTTTATTTGATGTCGACTTTGAACGATTATCTCGATTGACTGAGAAGTTTGGACCTGCATCGAAACCGCTATCTCTCATGGGACCAGTCCAAGAGTTTGAATCCTAAAAGTAATTTCTACGATTAGTTTGTTTCATTTTCTGGACATACTGTTTTGAAATTCATAAACTTAACTGAAAAGCGATTTCATTTCTCAAATGAGTTGGTTAAGATTTTTAAATGAAGAGAATAACGAAAACGTAAAACTGAAACGGGTAATATATCGGAATGGGGGATAATATGGCGTGTAATTGGTATTTTACGGTGAGAAAAGAAGCTGGTCAGTGGATTTCATGAAGCTTCACATTCCAGTACTTTTATGATCAATCGTTATGCTAACCATGTTAAGTTTTGGATTTCTATAGGTGAATCGAGCTCGTTGTGGATTATTGAAACGTGGATATGGTTGTGAGGAGTTGTTGTTGTTGTTGTTGTTGATATATGAGGGTGCACGGTGCCTTAGACCACTGTAATTATCGACATTATATCGAATCGATGAAGAGGGTTGTTGTGGTGGTTGGTATTGGTAGTGCTGATGAGGTAGATTGTGCTTCGGAGGAAACGCTTGATTCGGAGGTGGCATCATGAAATTACCTCGAAAACGACCGCGACCCCGACCATTGTTGGTATTGCCACGATATGATGATGGTCTTATTGATACATTTTGATCGTATGGGCTATCAAAACAAGGTAAATGTGATGAGGCACTGCTGGTGGCACCAAATGATCGATGAGGTGCATTCGAATTATTTCGATTGCCTGAATTTGTGGGGAATATTTTCATTTTACTTTGAAAAGTCAAGATGAGCTGTAGCAATTTGAAAAGTTGATACGTGAAAAGCACGGATAACAGGTTGAATCTGATGATCTTAGATGAATTTCATACGGTTAGATGAATTCGTTCGTTTGGTTTGAATGTTAGAACTATGGAAACTTGGAATATTCGAGTGTTCATGGTCAAATTGCATTATTCAGCTTTAGTGGAACAGTCGAAAAGAATCAGTTACTGTTGACGAATTACACACAAAGCGTGAAGCGCAAAGTTTTAGAACCCAAAAAGTTTTACGGTGCTGTAGATTCGGCGTTTTTGGCTGATTGTGAATTGGAAAATTAGTACGTTATTTGTTACTAACCTTGCTGTGATTTATAGTTTGTGATCGGTTTCATGTCTGGATCATTATTCATGTTATACATTTTTTTGCTGGTTCCTTGGTAGAATCTCACAGATCGATCTGAAGTGATGGATCAAATCAAACAAGTTTATCTTTTCATTACAACACAAACGAAATGAGTGGTACGTTTATAATCGGTAAACGAATGAATAATCGATTGGTTACGGAAAATAATGTTTTTATAGCCACCAAAATGTAGTAATGTGATATTTTAATAAGAGTGATATTTTTGATTTTGCATGGCAAACGTAAAGCGACGGTGTAGTTAAGAAATTTAGCGATATGCTACGTTTATGGAACATTGATTGCGTTAAATTATATTTTCGCATTATTCACTAAATTGACGGATAGCGTTTTCACATTTTTCTAATTATTGGTTTTTCCTTGTTTCCGTTCCAGCTTTCAGAATGGTTGCAAATAATCAAAGTTGTTCAGTATTAGCTTCGAGGTGAAACAGAGTAGAAGTTAGCGATTTCATCAGCTTCAGGAAATATGTCCCGGAAAGTCTTCCCAGCGAGATTCCGGATGATATTTGACATCGGTTTGACAATTTCCTCACAATCAGGATAAGCTTTGGATCTTATCAGAAGGAGGAATTCGGATGCCGAAACAGAAAGCAAAGGATGGTGGAGGCGTCAGATCGCTTGTGTTATGGGTTGGTGCCAAGAACGGCGAAATCTCTTCTCGAGACAACGTTTTATGTTTTTGGCATATGACTAGAAACGTATTGAATGTTTTTTTGTTAGTTTTATTGATATTGTGAGCGAGGAAACTTGCTTTCAGCGGTCTTCTCCTCTCCTGGAAATATCAAATTCATTTGTTGACTTGGAGCTCTTGAATGTGTAGATTCGAAAGAGAACAACACATTATAAAGCAAACATTTTCGGATTCATTTGTGATGAATGATGATTTCTCGCTTGTTATTTCGCTCTTTTCGAAAAATATCATGACATTAGAGCAAGAAATTCATTGCTCCGCAAATTTCTTCGAGGTGGAGGCCTGCCTCACAAAAATGATCCATGAGTGAATCCAACAAATGAGTACAACCAATCGCAAACAAACAGCGAATTTCCATCATGAGATTGATTCGCCCGCAATTCTTTTCTTGTGTGGAGAATTATTTCAAGCTGAAGAATTAACTGTCTTGATGTTCGCAAGCCCGGAATTCTTATGTGTAGAAAGAAAAATCAAATTGCTAACTCAATCGATATTGTGCGCAGTATATACATACACGAAAACAGACATAGTTATAGCACATTGTGCGTATTCGAATGTGTTGCCATTGTGTGAGTCAAGGCGCATACGCAGACTAATTTATTCAATTGATTGAGCAAATTGCATTTTCTAATTTGTCCCAAATTTTTCATGAATCTTTGAAAAGTTAACGAGAATATTCAGTAACTTTATTCAGTTAAAGTAATTTCTGCAAAGAAAAATTCTCAAGTAGAATTTTAGTTCATTGCCATTTGAAGTTTATTGCTGTTTGCATTGCAATCACTTTCTTTCGATCCCTCCTCCACAACACTCGGAATATTGATTATCTGTCAAAGCAGATGTCACAAATGGAAATAATTTTCACTTTCCGAACTCAACCACTTGTATCGGTCATGTCCCACCGAAGTCGTCCGACTCGTTCTTACAGCCCAATTCTCTGCTGATATTAGTTGAATGACAACGAAGTTTTATTATTTGATCGTTATTCAATTCATTTCATGAAATATTGATATCGTTTCATGATATTCATGAGACAGCAATAGACATGCATGTATACAGGAACAGTTGATCTTTAATGTTCTGATCTCAGTTTGAAATTATCATTTTGATGTCGAGTTTGAATTGCTGACGAAGCAAACCTTTTTTTTTGCTAATTGTAAGCACTATTAGTGCGCAACGCGATGCATTTTATTCTTACGTAAGAAGAGATCAAATATCAAAAATGTCAATTCTTACTGATATGAGATGTATTTTATTGAACTTAAAAACTTTTATTGTAGCTGAAAGTGCATAAATCAAAGATACTTCATGCTTTCATTGTTTTATTGCTGAAAAATGGCCTCTTCAGAGAGGGACTTTTCGTAGTGATGTGACAGACATATTGTGACTGCCTATAATCGGGATTAGAAATTGCATGAAGACGAACGGTGATTCCTTGTGCTAACATCGCTAAGTGGGTGAAGAGAACGATGCCAGTGAATGAGCAATGTGATATTGGTGGTAACAGAGATACATCAACTTTTAATGGGTTGTAATCGCTGACTAACAAATAAATAAATGAAGATTGTAACCAACATCATGATCGATACGGGAAAGTCTTAACTTACAAGTTCGTTTGTGATAGTAAGAATCCCATCCTGATGCCATATTAGGAATGCTGGAATCCACGAGAAAACTTCGTATGGAAGTTAAAATCGAAGACATCATGCTTAATCTTACAAATAAACGAGTAGAATCTAACTACTGATAAGGAATGATAGAAAATTTTATGAATTTGATTGAAAAAAATTTATTACGTTCAACGGTAAACCGTTTAACATTTTATCGTGAACCGTCAATCTCATATAAGTTATTACGTCGTATTCATTGAAAGTGTCTCGTACATAGATGTGGTGATGTGAGTTTTAATCTATTATATGATATTTCCATTGCATATATCGATGGGTATTTCCAACACATGCATTATTTTTTATTTTGTGCTTTCATATCTAATAGAGATAGGAGTTCATATCGTGTCGTTTATTGTGTTTACGGGTACAGGTATGCGTCGGTTGCATTTGAATTCGTTTATTTGGTTGGTTGCTTCATTTTCGCTGTATCGTCGAATCGCGCTCGCAATTAACACTCGAATAATGGATTCGGAGTGAGCAATTTGAATTTGTATTGCAGTTTGATAAATAATCGAATAGAAGATGGGCAGCATAGCACGTTCGGTGTCAGCATATTTTATGCGCTCTTCACGCAAAGAATGGATGGATTATTTTATGTCAACTCATTTTTGGGGACCTGTCGCCAACTGGGGACTACCGTTGGCGGCGATTGCTGACCTGAAAAAAGATCCTGACATGATATCAGGTTCGTGTTCGTTGAAGGCGATTTTGTGCTTCGTTGTTTTTTGGAGGAGAGGAACTCAGCAGCGATAGAGTTATTCTCTGAATTGTTGTGATTTCCGAATATTGATCTGTTATCTTTTCAATTTAGAAAAGGCAGTTATTGTTAGCGGAATTTCGTCTATAATTCAAATAAATTAGGTCGGGGATGTTAGATATTATCAAGTGTAGATTTTGGAATTTAGCTTTGACTGAACGTTTTCGATTGATTGGAAATGCATTGTAGGACCTATGACAACAGCGTTATGCCTTTATTCATCGGTATTCATGCGCTTTGCATGGCATGTGCAACCACGAAACATATTACTGTTCATTTGTCATCTCACAAATGTCACTGCACAATCCACTCAGGTATTACATTTCATTCCGTGAAAGTTTATTTCTTTCTCAGATCGTTTCATGGAATCCCGATTCTTTTTCAACCTTACCAACGATCGATTCCTGCCAGAACGATGACAAATTTTGCTTTAGGAAGAATCTTTTCCTTATTTGATGAATCAGATTCATCGTATTCGAGATACTCTTGTAGTAACATGTCTATGAAAGAGGGACGGCTGCAAACAAACCCTTCTTTAATGAAAATGTTATTCACAAAATTACCCACATTCGGTTGTATTTTTTGCCTCATCGTAATTCAATATGAATAACTGTCAAGAAAGTGGCTCGAAGAAGCAATTGTTTTCAGATGGCTCGATTTCTGAATCACTACTATTTGCATCTCATCGAAGATCCGGCAATTGCTTCAGTAAAGCAGCAAAAGTCTGAAGCTGAGCTAGCGGCTTTATCTGCTTCTCAATGAGCACCATGTTGATCTCGTTGATCGATTAGTGTGACCAAATTTCGTTTTCTCGCTGTCTAAGTAGGCTTTTTCATATTGCAAATTGCGTAGCAAAGTGATTATTCGAATCTGAATTTCAAAATCATGTTCAGTCAAGAGGAATTTCGCGAGATGAAAGAAATTGTTTAGAGTATCGATCACTCATTCATCCTTTCTAAATGTCGTGAGGATTTGACAATGAATAGGTTAAAGTCAACAGAAGGGAGTATTGTTGTTCTTTGCGAGTAACACTCTAATTACTGGAGATAATTTCCTCTTCTTTCGCAGTTTTCACTCGTTGATCAAGATCGAATATTTCAATTATTGTAGATTGAAGAAAGTTTGAATTTTTATGATTTTTCTGGTTGAAAAACAACAATAAAAAGACGACGTTAAATGTTCTTAAACTGCTTGGTGGTAACAAGCCACGAATAGTTGAAATGTTACGAAGATTTCTGATCCATTGAAACGGATGGATCGATCAGAAGCATTTGGTCGGTGGTTGAGTTTGTTGATTCTTCGGCCAATTTAATTCGATAGCATCAATTCATGAAAAACGTTGTTGAATGCTTCGCTATTGTGGCCGAATCCACTGATCATCTGATTTTGATTCCAATTCAAAGGCAATTGAATCTTATGAAATAATTATTGGCATACTAATGAATAAGGTTTAATCGTTATTTTATCTCCTTTATGAAATATTTATTCGATTATGTTTTTATGATCATTCTCATTCATTTATTCGTTCTGTTCTTTTGAATTTCTTCCAGAAACTTTCTATTCATTTTCTATCCATTTTCCCGGTTTTTCCTCAAAAACTGTTCTTCTAATATTTCATTATGTTCCAATTCTAGTACCTCTTCTGTTGTTGATATTGATCACCATTATCACTTATATCTTCAATTTTATCATTATTGTTTCTTATTCCTCTTTCCATCTTTCCTCATTCCTTCTTCTATCTTTTTCGTTCTGAAAATTTTTGTTGATTTTTGAATTTGGTTTTCGATCGTTTATTTGAAGTTTATCAGAGATGTTGGCTCATTGATAATGTCTCTGATGAATAATTTATGATCTCCATTCAGAGATTTTATTTCTGAGGGAGAGATCATTGAATAATCTCAGCAAGAATTAATCGGTGTATTTGAACAGTCACAAAGTAACTGCCGCTTTAAAAATTCACAACATCGATCACCACAACAAGCGAAACTTTTTGGTCGTAGCAGATGATTGGAAATCTTGATCGGGATTCAATTTCCGTTATTTGCTCGAAAACTATTTTCGTTGTTAAGTTTTCATTTTGTGTTTATTTCATTCAAATATTTGCTCATCGATGATGTTCTTTGCATGATGATCTATAAATGTGGGCCCAAGAATAGTAATGGTAACCAGCCCAAGTGTTTTAGTTGCTAATTTGCAAAATTTGATATGTTTCATGAATTGTTGCAATGTATAGGAAAGGAATACGATGCGTTATATTACATGTTCTGCATTATTCATAATCTGTCTAGAAATGTTATTGCTAGTTCGTGTTCGCTGATGTAGATGTATAATTGTTATTCATAATTTTCATAGAGCATGATTTCATATCGAAAGATTTCAATGCTAATTTCTTTTATCGTTAGAAATTTGAATACGTTATATGTAAGTTGTTATTTTCCTTGATGTTAATTGAAGCTGTAGATGAAGATTGTCTGTATAGATTATCCTGGCCGATTGATATCGATTCTTGTTAGCCTTAATAAAAGATATCAGATTCTTGAACTCACTCATCTTTCAACTTTCTAAAGATATTTGTGGATGATGTTAGTTGAATAAAGGATTTGGAAGTCATTTCAAGTACTCCGTTTGAATTGGATGCATCAAGAAATATCAGAAGATTTTTATTCTATTGGAGTAAGAAGAGGTTTGTTTCTAATGTAATGTAATGATCTGGATTTGAATTGAGTGAAAAAAACGCTTTTGCGTAATAGAAAAATCACTTCTATTGGGAAAAGCGAAAAAAATCTTATTTCGTTCATCGTCGGCAAAGTGTGTTCAACATGACAGTTTGAAAAGCAGACAATGTTCACAATACATAAGCAGTTAACAGAGTCAGTGCAACTTGCATAGTGAATGGAGTTAAAAACGTTTATAAGAAACTATTTTTCAATTTATAATTTCTTCATTCATTCATTCAATCAATGACACAACACCTTTAAAGTGTAAAATACTGCAACTATGAAGTAAATTAATTTGTATGATCAAATCGAAAGTGATAACGATTAGAGTGACACATTCGTTTCAATTTTTTGACTTATATTCTCCACTGAACGATGATTTTCAGCATCATTTTTTGCTGGTCTTTGCTGAATTCCAAATTTTTAATCATAACTCCAATTTTTCTGATTTCTCTAATTCATATACTCCGTCGAGTCGGCAAATTATGGAATGAGTGAAATTTGGTTCCCAAAAAAATGCAGCTCCTCGATTATCCAATATTCGTTGTGAGGTGAAAAGATAATGATTCCATACCAAATTAGGAGTTCATTTTCTATAAAAAACTGGTGATAATAGTAAGAAACTCACGACAACACCACAGTAATGTGTTTCAGATATTTGATCTAGCGCACGCAATTTGATTTAATTATGATGGTGATTATTGTCGTTTTGTAATTGTTATTATTGTTACTTGGACATCGAGTGGTTGTTTTGTCAGTCGCTGGAGTGATCAGCGGGATATTTATTCTATTAGAGTTATGATTATTTACTGGATTGATATTTGGCTACGATTAATTGTGCAAAGTATTCATGGCAACTAGTTAATTACTCGGTTGTGTTCGGTTGGCCTGCTTGCCCAGCCAGTGGGGTAGCGTAAATTGAGGCTAAAACAATGTGCACGGAAACGCAAGCATTGTGGTCAGCAACGTTACAAACGTTTGATAGCCTGGCCAATCCAGGTAATAATGGTGGTAGTTGGATTAACGAACAAAAACATCGAATAAAACTAACCACCTGAGAAAGTTTCACCTAAATACGGAAACCAACCAGACATTCTAGTGGTAAAAAGAACCTGAGGAAAGGGATGTTCAGAAATCAAATTCAATGTTCCTTTCAAATGATATTTGAATGATAACTGAGTTCAATCCGCAAAAATTTCGCCCGTCAAAAAGCAATTGTTCATTTTGGTTGTCTATCAACAGAAGAAATATTTGAAAGCTGATAAAAATGAGTTTAAAATATTCAGACGGCTATTCAGAAACACAAATGACTGATTGTATTCACGTGATCACCAACTGCTTCCATTTTTTTTTCAAATGAATATTTTCTATTGTCGAACAACTGCTAGTCAATTTTTTTTCACCTTACGTGCCTCAATCGAGCATCAATTTTTGACGTTCATCGAGAGTTCGTTTCTGAATTCTATCCTAGCATCGGCATTTTGAAGCAGTTATTTACCTATAAATCTCATCTTCCAAGATTCATTCAACACATTCAGCAGACTTCAAATTGACTGGTCATGCCATCTGCCATACGTAATACGATGCTTTTCTACGGTATTGGAGTTGTTTTACGTACACCTGCATAGATTCGATTTCTCGAACGAATCTTGCTGTGTTCAATTTCAACGTGAAGAAAGCATTTTAATCTGTTTTCAGTATTAAAACGTGTTCATTATTATTAGAAAGAGGTTTTCTGAGATTGGCAATTACTACTTTTCAAATGTTCTGAATTATATGAATAATTCTAATTTTCTCCTCACATCAGCATTAGTTGGGGAGAAATTTATTCATATATTTCAGACCGTTTGACTCTATATTCGCCATTCCATTGTTATTATAATTAACTCGTTTACTTCTTTCAAGCGAATAGATAAATAAATGCATAGATCATCATGCAAGACAATTGCAACATCTTTTGGGAAAATATTGGTTGGTTTTATTTGGGTACTTAAATATTGGCATATGTGAGTGATGCAATTGGAAACATTCAAATTTTCAATCGCAATTCTGTACTTCTTTAATAAACCGCGATTCCGTATTTTGTACAAATAATCAATGTGATTTCGTGGAACAGAGTTGAATCGCTTCAAATGTTCTCTAGAGAAGTTACAAAAATTTATGCTAAAATTTTCAAATTGGTCAGTTTCCACACTTCGTACATAACGATTATCCTAAGTAATAGTGGTTTATTTCATTGTCAGTCACCTGCATCGATGAACATTCGCTCTCATCAATATTCCACTGATAACGAACTGAATAAGGTGGTTATTATCAAAACAGGATAAGTGAACTGAAGTGCTAATCGATAGCATTTCAAGTTTACTGATGAATTTTGCATAAAATCACAATTTTCTGACGATATACGAAGGTAACAATTGAAGTTCGAAGAATGAAGGATGAAGTTCTGAAAGGAAGAGAATGAAGGAATTTCGAATTCAGAAAGATTTTCCCAAGGGCACTCGTCTGTGCACAGAGCAATTTTTTTCACTTTGCTTTAGTCGCTGCCCATCACTTTTTATGCATCAATCAAAATGAATGTTGTGAAAGACTGAGGAAAGTTTCGAGGTTTGTTTTGTGACGAAATTTTGTTGAAAACATTTCGATGTTTTGATGATCAGTCATTCGATTCGAGTTATTTTTTCGATTCATAAATACGTTCGATGGCTTCTTTTTTTCTTCCAGTTTTTCAGCAATATACCTCAACACAACTGCTCAACAGGTGGCTGCCCATAATTCCATTTGATTTTTCCCATTATTTTTCACCCATTATCCTGACATACTCACTTGAATTGCTGTTTGATCGAGATTACTCTCATTTCCTATTTGTTCAGTCGAATGGGCTCGTTTTCTGCAGTTTTGTTTGGCTCGGCAGAACCTTGAAGGTTTTGATGGGATGCCTTCCGGATTTTTGAATTTAGTATTCAATTTTTTAAAATAATTATAAGCAGTCAGTTTCACGAATTTTCACGATTCAATCGATGAGGATTCAAACGCTCAACGGATAACCAGTCAAAAGAGCACACATCCGAAACTTGTGGAAGCGCATTATTGAAAAAATTGTCTGTTCATTTTCTCCGGCAACAACTTGTAAGAATCAAGATACAATGAAAATATGTTCATTGAATGTTGAATCGTAATGCATATGTTGAGTCATGAAACAATGACTGTTCGTTGATCACAAATATGAATGTTTCATCGAGTTTTCATCGATCGACTTCGATGATAAAGTTCGATCGAGGACAACGATGAATACTGAAATTAATTTCAGTATGACGGTCGTGGAGGCAGCAAAAGCAGTCACAGCCTACTTTATGCGTTCAACGCGTAAAGAATGGCTTGACTACTTCATGTCAACTCATTTTTGGGGTCCACTCGCCAACTGGGGACTACCGTTGGCAGCGATTGCTGATATCAAGAAGGATCCGGAACAAATTTCTGGTCAGTTTCAAATTCAGTTTCTCGTTCAGGTCTTTAGAAGTTTCGTTTTGTTATTCTATTTTTTCTTTCGTTATTTCCTTCGTTATCAATATTATCAGAACTGATAAATGATCGAAGTAAACATATCATCACATCTTACTCAGTTATTATGCGGTATTACTGTTTCAATTGAATGATCATTAAGTCTCGTAAGAGAATGCCCCATTTTCCGCAAAAACAACTCTAAATGACGAAATGTTTGTTCAGGTTCGATGACTCCAGCAATGATATTGTACTCATCAGTATGTATGCGATTTGCATGGCACGTAATACCACGAAACACCTTGCTATTCTTATGCCATATTACCAATCTTTCAGCACAAACCACGCAGGTGCGATTATTTTCCGAGTCTTTCGGTTCCGTATTTTTCCACTTCATTCATTTACGATTGTTGATTGGAGAAATTTTGAATCCTTTTAGTACATGAATTCGTTTTCAGTTGGCAAGATACGTAAATCATCACTATTTGCATCTAATCACCGACCCAACACTCGCTAGAATACGACGTGAAGAAGCCGAACGGCAGGCGAAGTCACAAAGTGAACACTAAGCAATTTGTTTATTATATTTAAGGGGAAGGGTTTGTACACATATGCAATTTGATTAGAATCTCATTGTCAGTATTACATTGGACAATCATTATTGATTGTCAATTTCGTTCGATTAATTTAATTTTCGTTATTTTCATTTGAAAGTTTGTCTCGGATTGAGTGTGAAATGGAGGTACGGGTCAACATCAGAAAGTTCTCTTTGATCTATCAAAATCGTTTAATTACTGCAAAAACGTGATGGGTGATTTCGAAACTCAAAGAGAAACCCCGAAAATAATTGGAATGAAGCATATGGCTGAAAAGCAATAATAAGAGAAATGTGTCAGCAGATTCTATCAAAAATTTTCAGCAGTTATTTCAATCGGCCCATCAAATTGTTATGACCGTTACGTTCAGTTAGTCGTTAAATTTTGCCTCAGAAAGTGCTCATTTTTATTGCTGAAAGATTTTGACGCACTGCAATAAACATCTGATTGATAATACTGCGGAAATGTATTATACATCACAATAACAACTGTAATAGTTTTTATGTGATATTATTGCTGTGTTGATCATTGTTCACTTATCCGCCCAAATAAAGTCAGTAATATAGAATAAATAATTGTGTTGTGTTGGTTTGGTGCTGCTTTGAAGCAATATCTGTGTGGACTGAGATGATGATGGATAGACATTTTTTGAAATTATCAAGTCTAATTTCACAGGTCGTTTGATATGTTGCGGTTGATCAACTGATTTTTTGAATGCTGCTCGTGAATGTAACCTCTAAATGTATGACCTTAAAACTGGTTTATTTGACGATATACCTCTTACAATTAAGTACATTGCCATTGGACACACGTAATTCTGCTTGCCGACAATGTCAAATTTAACGTTCTTGTGATCTTATTTATTGCTTATTTTCAACAGTTTAAAAGCTTTTCTGTTCATACAGATCATTATCATTTAATGCTTGAAACCAATTGGAAAGTTCCCTTACCATCAAACTGTTCACAGCTGGTATTATTATGAGTTGAAGAAGACTGGAAATATTGCAAGAGGACGGAATTCGCAGCTGCTCAGTCTATAAGAGCGATATCTGGTACGTAAGAGGACGGTGGGTTCAGGTCCTTCTTGTTTCACTCGTTGACTAATAATAATGTGGAGATATTTTTTTATTAATGAGATTGATGAGTAGATGACCTCAGAGGCTTTATTCAACTGATTGAAGGAAAAAGTTCAAATTGATTCGGGCAATGTTGAATATGAAGATTAATGGGAGACCGAAAATCGTGGAGGTGTGAGCCGAAGAATCGTATTGAACAAGCTCGCTAAGATGATTGCTACAAACTGATAGTGAGATATCTAAATGTAATAACGTTTCGTGAAGCATGACGTTATGCAGACATTTTATTTATTTAATCAGCAAATCAAACTCATTACGAGTTTATGCCTCTCTGTTATCACCAACATCACTAATATCACATACTTCCTTCGTTGGCATTCTTCTTTCCGCGCAGCTAACGATAATAGCGTTTGGAATCATCTGTCTTCATGAAATTCGAACTTGGATTATTGATCTGGCAAGTACAGAGGTTTTGGGCTACTCTCACATATTGCTCAATTACTTCTAGGGAGTGAGAATCAGAAGGAGCCCGAAAATACATTTCGATTGATCGATTGAACACTTGTCCAACGATCGTTCAGAGTAGTTGTTTGGAACAACCAACTGTAGTGAATCAGTAATCTTTCGTTATCAATAATAAACGATTAATGTAACCGAGTAGATCCACAGCAATCGGCGTATCAAGCATCCCACAACCAACCAATAACAATTGCCTATTGCCATAGATAATTTGCATAATTAAATCCAGCAGAATACCAACAACAATCCATTAAACAATCGCAACAATGACGAACGAACATTTTGCCGATCGCATATAACGATCGATAAACTAACCGCTCACCGTCTAAACGTAAATCCGTTTATCTATGTAGACATCATTACTCATGAAAACATTCCATTCATCATGAATTCGAAGATATCAAGGGAAGCTAATTGTGAGTAAAGATATTGTAGATTACGTTGTATTTTGCAAACAACTGCATTTTTAGATTCCAAATAACGTTGTGATACAGACATCATCATACATCGTTTATCGCACGTTCAGGTGTTGCAGATGAGATGAGAAGATTGGCTGTTTTACATCAGAATTATCATGAATAATCATACTGTTATGAGTGATGATATTCAACGCATTAGCAGTTTGATATGAATTCGATTTACGAATTTGGGATATAATTTGGGATATGAATTTGGGATACGAATTTGGGAAATAATGCAACAATGAGGGTAGAAAATCCAGGAAAATGCGACACTGCCGGTGACATCTGACCGATGCAAACAGAAACGTGTATATGAGATAGATTGTGACTAGCAGATTGAATGGCAGATATATTAATGTATAGTAATGAGAATGAATGTATTAGAGCATCGCAAACTGCAGTATCGAGTTTTTGACATTTCCACGCTTCTCAAATTGCGACGGTTGCGTCGGCAAGCTCGGGATCGTAGGTGGCTCTTATGTTCAACACGATAACGATCGAACTGCTTTTTTTTGATCCTCCGCAAAGACGACCAGTTTGTTGTTTGGACGGCTGCGTTTTGCTACTAATCTCGAATATCTACAATTTGTCGATCGCAATAGCGACAAACTAAGTCGTAGTTCCTCAGAATGTGGTATTAATGCTCGTTAACGATTTGGCTCGCTTCAAATCATTACTTTCTCTGGGCAACAGAACAGCTCACCCCAAGTCAGTTACTTGAATTAATGTAGTCTTTTCCGCTCTACCCACTTCATATCTCCAGGATATGATCGCATACAATCCATGCAAAATCCTAAATGTTCTCCTTATTATTGGATCAGTATTTGTGAGACTCGGCATGCTCAGAGCTCCTCCTCTAGCCCGTTTGGTCGCCAATCAGATCGCTATTCCTTCCGTCAGCAAACCACGTGACCATAATGTTCTCCTTCTGCTCTTCACTAATCTTAGCGGCAAATCGAAAGAAGGGCAGGAAACTGATCCACTGGTCAAAGAATTGACCCTAAAGAATTCGGTGGTTGTATGGAATCAAGTATTTGAGTTCTGTCTTTCATTTTCCATTTTCATTTTCCATTTTCATTTTCATTTTCCATCTTTCATTTGCTTACTGCTCTGCATTGGCCTAGAGCGAAATTTTACAGATCATAGCATAGGCATTTTGAACTGAAGCAATTAGTATGATGATGGTACGACGGTATGTGTAAATTTACGAAGTTTATTGTTGCTTCTTACCCAGTGTCTCAAAATACGAAGTGATACTTAATGTCATATAAACATAAATGAACAAATGAATACCATAAGCACTCGAGGCAAATGCGAAAGCGAGAGGAGAGGAGAGAGATGTCGGGGCGAATCTTTCGTGTTATTATATCTCTCATGATCAAACAATCATTTTGAAAAATCACTGGACAATTATGGAACAATTATGAAAAGAACTCAATTAACAACGAGTTGCGATGCTCCTCAATTATCCCTGACACCCTCAAAATTACCTCCAAAAGGGAATTTACCCCCCCCTTCCTTCCACCACGCTATGGAACTACCTCATCAGCACAAAATATACATCACATGATACAATGCATAATTGCATGAAGATACGTATAATATTTGTAAATTTATTTATAAATACATTGATGTTGTGCTTTCGTATTGGATGTGTCACAAAATGCATCATCCAATATGCATAATAAGAATGACCTTGCGAAAATGTTTCAATAAAATGTCATAAGTGCGATGATGCACATATTTTAGAAATTCATAATTGTTACTCTAATATCATACAATAAGTGAGTAGTCCTTTTCATGTTTCATCCTATAATATTGTTGAATAAACATTATCGTAATAACAAAAATAATAATATAATACTACAACATAGTCATTCATATTTAATTTCTTCTCTTCAAAGCGTTTCATACTTATTACTTCCACCAATCTCCATTCTTATTTTTAATGCATTTCTAATCGTGCTCCTGTTTAATCATAATGCAATTTGTTATTATGCAAACGGATCAGAAATTTAGTTCAGTGATCAGTCACAATTCATTTCACTATAAACGATTTATCTTTCTTCATGATATTTTCTGGACCTGTTGTATAAATGCATTTTCTTCATTCACTAGAATAATTAGGATTTTGCAATAAATGTATTTTCTTCAACAATAATTAGGATCTTCGATACTTAACCAGTGTAACTGAGTTAATACGTTGACTGTAAAGTGCTTTTGACTGAATCGATGCTGCTGCCTCATTTGAGTGGGCTTGTTTTGTTGGAATAATGAACTCATATTCACTTTGGATGTGAATATTTTATGATCTTTCAAATGTACTTTCTTATCAAAGTATTCACTTTTATCGATTTTTATTGTTTGTTCAACAAGGATCCATATGTAAGCGATACCTCTACCCGAATTCGTATGCTATATTCGCTGCGGTGTTCAATCGTCGTCGAGAATATAGCCAGCACGAGTTATTGATATCTTCGTAATTTTTAGGTTTCTTGATGGCCTCCGTTAGCATCTTTAATGGCAATTTCTAGCGATCACTGGAATTAAAATTTCAAATTGCATCAATTGCTTACCAGCCATCTCAAATAAGTATGCATTTAATGGATTGCGTGGTTGGCACTGTTTACGAAAGGTTGTCGAAGAAAGAAATGCATTCAGTAGTTGTGCTTTGAAGCTGTCTTTAATCCGGGTATTTGATGCTCCCTAGCTTAATCTTCATTTGGACATGTGTCTTGCTTTTATCAGATTCTTTTCATCGCTTAAATTTGTCTGATCTTTTGTTGTATCCAATATTGTGCTCACGATGAAATTGTTGATTTTCATTCAGCATTTCAAAATTGAACTAAAATTGAGTGTATTTGCGATATGTCTAAATCTGCATTTGTATAAAACACACACACATCAACGTATAGAATCAATTGTGGTGCTTTGTTTATTTAAGCGAGTATTCCACATCAGCAAAATGAATTTGCGTAATAAAATTAAAGTAAATCCGAACTATGATTTGCAGTTGCTTGTTCAGTACACAATTCGTTGAATGCCATCCATCTCAAGTTCATGTTTACCTTTCGAAGCTTTATTTACATTCCTCCTAATCTTTTCCACCTCGTCATATCGCAGTTCCTTGACACACTTCTAAAGTATTCTCATTTTCTCAATACTACAATATTTTATTGTTTGTATTCGTCATATTCCATTTCTTATTGTGTGTACTATTTGGGTGATCATCAAAATTCACTCAACCAGCGAATATAATCATGAGAACCTTTTTCGGATATTGTCGACGAGCGTAATCATCTCTATCTCCTTCTACCTCGTTCCCTTTTAAGCAATTATAGAATCAAAGAAGTTCTATTCGGAAACCTTAAGATGGTATTACATTCTCCTTAGTTTTAATCCATTAGAAACCAAATTTTCTTTCGGATATTTCACTTTGAACCATAAGAATAAGAAAATCTACATTTATTTATCGAACATATATTTATTAAAAATTAAAAATATCAAAAGTAAGACTAAACTCTAAATGGGATCAAAGCCATGCTGAGCATATTTCGTGCCACTTTCGAAAACGTTTGATATGTAATCCATGTATTCCAGCAGCACTGTTATCTTTGCATTTTTCTTACAAATCTCACATTTTCTTTCATTGCCCATTTGCATACATTGGACTGTATGAGCATTTGCTAATCGTAAGCTCGACTGATGAAAGAGGCTGCAGAAGATCGTTTACAGAGGCTGATAGAAAACAGTCCAACAGTGAACGCAGATATCAATTCCGTTCAACAAACGGTATTCACCAGGAGGCGCCAGGAAGAAGTGCGCGCTGATCGTGATCTGCTAATGGTAATCGGGGTATTTCGATCTTGCAAATCAGACGAATTCAACGTGGTGAAGGTTCATCTGCATAACTAACGCTTTTTTACTGTGAAAAATGTAAATTTTCCTTGTTGTTGAAAATTAGTAGCGATCAATTGTCTACAGTGACTGCATGGATACGTTTTCTATTGATTTCGAGTTGGTAGTTGACATTCTGTAGAGTCAAGTGCAGTCTCTTCAGCTTAGTTAATTTGCAAATGACCTTAATAGAGGAGTGAAAATTGACGAGACGATCCTTAACGGGTTGAGGTTATTTTGTAGGAGGGAGATGCAGCAGAGGCAAGTTAAAAAAGATCGTAGTATAATGGAACTGTGAAAAAAATTGGAACACACTGAGAATTTTTTTCCATTGAGAAGTTTTATTTTTCCATCGAATAGTTCTTCTCATCAATCATCTCAAGATTTTCTGCAGGAACATCATTGAAATTTTGCAATTTCGCCACTTTCCTTGCGTAACGTTCCCATTCAACTTTTTAGTGAGAATCTTGTCTCGTAAATTCGCTACGAATAGCTCTTCACATAATTTATCTTCTTCTAATGGCGGTGTCCATCCAAAAAATGCTTCGAAATAGCTGTGAACTTGATGAGCGGAAAAGGTTTTTTGAACGGACTTTATAGGGTGATTGAATGCAATATTGCAGTTCATTGCGAGCAACTGTTCAAGGCTTTATTATAGTAATACATCACATCGTCTTTACTACCCAACTCATACATCACGCACTTAAAATTAATGTCAGTACTCATGTTCATGTGGTTCGTTTCGGAAAAAAGATTATTGAATCATCGAGAATTCGTTCAGTACAACGCATTACAAGGATTCACCTCAACTAGTGCTTCCATACTCTTACATTCCTTGTCGCTTTTAGCCTTATGGCACACTGTCATCCCTCTTCTGACAATCCAAAAGAGCAACATTTCAGCTTCCCTTCTTGTGTGACACCCCATTATATTTCGATCACGAATGAGAATGAAATCAGGATATTCATCCAATGATCATGAAGTATGCTGTCAAGAATCACGGTTGTATCAAAGAAATCAATTCCTTGTGATCTGACAAGTCATTTGAAAACATTAGTGGGCAAATATAGAAGAATCAAGAAAAGAAAATCAACCAAGAATGATTTCTCAACCTTTCGAATCCCGTTCCCCCTCTCTCTTCTCCACCTTGGTACCCTCAAATTTCTCAGGGAAAAGTTCCTCCTGAGAGATTCACTGATCTCATTGGAGTATCTCACATATAATGTATCCAGAATACTTCTTACAGAATTCGAGTTCAAATGAATTATTCAGCATCCAATAATAAATTACGAAATTTTCAACGATAAGGAAAGTAAGGAATGAGCAGAATATCTTCCTTCTATAAGAGCGCATAAATAATACGTTTGTTGCTTATGAATTTAATTTTATATCCTTCGTAATAGCTGACTGCTGCGTTCAACGCTCCCATTGCACAATATCATAAAAATCGCAAGCAGCAGTCTATTGCAAGCAGCAGTTTTGAGAACAAGTGTGCAATAATGACTGTTTCATAATCAGAATTCAGCATGCCACTGAATCATCCATGGGTATTATTAACTCATTCTCTTCGCACAATATCTGTCAGTGAACACTTCTAAACTGCAAAATTGCTTTCTGTAGGTGTTACATGAAATGCCGTTTCATACAATGAAATATTGCATCAGATGCTTTCAAATTTTTAAAATAAAATTATCTTTTCATTTCCTCCACATTCAACAGAACAGTTGAACCAAGCGATTCATTGCATCGGATGTCGTTTTGTTGACGTTATAGAGTAACCAGGAAGTTCAGCAAGCTCCAGTTGCTTAGTTGGATTATCCACTAAACGCCACGAGCTTTTGTCGAGGGTTGTGCTCTCTGTTTGGGATTAACGCAGACTCCGTTGAGGAAGGAAAATTCACATTCGATTTTTTCATATTTTCTCTCTCGATTGCTTGCCGATGGAGAATGTTTGTGTGGTGGCAGTGTGTGGAGGAACATTTATACGATTGGCGATTAAAAATGAGAATTTTAGCAATAGCGTTTTATGTTTATTGCATCATGAATGTTATTGAATTGTCGTTGTGATGGATGCACCGAATGAATCATTGATTTTCATTTCATTCATACAAAGAATGTTTATTGATGATTTTTTAAATGCAAATAAATCAAAAGTTGGGATGATCATTCAATTGTGTGTAGTCGTTGTATCGTTGCTGTTATTATCGATATTGATATGAGCATCATTTAATCCTTTTATACTCTTTAATTTTTTCGTAATTTTGTGGTTCCAGTGGGTCTGATAAACCACCATTTACTAGCTTTTCAATGGGGGTCTTTTGGCCAGATGTTAACCCAATGAACTGAACGATCAAATTGTTTTGCCGGAAGAGCGATTTGTATTAGCCTGATTGTGAGCACAAGTGGATGATGATCTATTCTCCACTTTCCAACCCCACAAAATTTGATCCCTATATTTGACTCAAAGAATTATCCCTTCTCACCTGAAATATTTCGCATACTTTTTTAGTTTTTACTGTTAAACCTCGTTCATCAACTGTAAACTCTATATCAGCTGTATCTATATCTCAGTTTATCTCTGTAAGACCAAATATATTTCCATGCTTCATGCCCCACTCTCAACTTCGCACCAAAAAATGAACCATAAAACACTTTTCGTCTGCAATGGCGGATGGATGAGTATCGATGCGCTGACCTGAAGAGTTACTTTTTAAACGTTCTGAAACTGGTGTTCTTGAGATGCACTGTCTTTTGGTGACACATTACTGCCTATCTACTACCTCAAGAAATAGCCTATCCAAATGAAATGCATTCTTGGATTCAGCAACATCCAGTTGACAAAGCGTTATTTGCTCGTATGTCCACCGTACTGAAGCACAGCAAATGTTATCGACGCAGACAGTTTCTCATGCACTTGCGAGCGAGCTATTGCCGGCCTCTTTAAGTGGTCTATATTCACTTTCCATTCATCGAAATCGCTAATTATTTTCGGTTTCCCATGACCCTGAACATGAATGCACACATATTCGTCAAGAACACACTCCTGAGCAAGTCCCTCCATCGTAACCATTCTAATTCTCATTTCTCGACTCTTTTCTGAGCATACTAATCTTATCCTTCTCATAAAATCTGCACATGAAGTCGCGTCGAATGTCGCCCAGACCTTGATCCCATATCGTGCGGGTTCGAATGATTCATACTGCTTAAAGCGGTCCCTTGCCCACTTAAACGACCTAAGTTGCTCAAGCGTTCCAGCTTTTGATGGCACAACAACGGAAAGTGATGAACGAGTCCCACATATGCCCCTGTTGACAGTTGACTTACTCCTTAGCGTTTGTCTTTGATCCATTGTTGAAATCGTTTGAAAACTTTTCTGAGTCATTGTGGCAACAATCAGAAGTGGGCAGTAGGCGCTATTCCGCTCGTTCATTGACTAGCGAAATAGCGGAATAGTGGCTTATTGCTCATTTCCATCCGTTTCTGCATCCCACAAAGACTGTAGCGACCCGTTTGGGACTGAAAGCTCCAGCTGGGATTGGAAGCCCGAAATATATGGCAGAACCGTAACACCATGATGAAGAATGGAGTAAATATGAAGAAATACATAATGTTTAAGACGATAGCCACAAGAAAGTATCTCATTTTCTGATTCATTTCCTAAAAATAAGCGCAAAAACTTTTGGATTTGAAAAAACAAAAAAGAAAACCATTAGAAATCTTTCCAAGAATTATCCCAATGTGTGTGCGATTCGTTTGGTTTCGCAAGTGTTCGATTAGCACTGAAAACGCCTAGGGCATTGTTCATTGTAATGTGGCATATACCACATGAATTATATTAGCTGATGGAGTGCAAAGAATTGTAGTTAGTGCAGAAAGGACGTTAGCAAATGATTGAGCGTAAAAGTTTATGGTATGCCATCAACTTATCCATTTGATTTCTTAATGAATCGAACGCGTATGAGTACTGAGAATGAATAAATGCTGAATTTTATAAATGAAGTTGCGTTGTTTTATTTTTCATTACAGGCGTTCATCGAGTTGAGTCGTCGGCTAGCGAGAAGAGATAAGGAGAACAGAAGACGGGCGGAAGAGAAATTTTATCGTCGAAAGAAGTGGTTCGTTTAGTCGAGAAGATATCGAAAGCGAAGAAAACAAATCATCTCGAGAAAAAACAACTCATCTCTTTGAAGCAAGCCATTACAAGAGAATATAGCAAGAGCACCAGAAACGAGTAACGGTGTCCTGTCAAGAAGCGTTAGAGCGAATCTGAAGCGCATTCATTGGGTTGGCGAGTTTCGTAGTCACAAAAAAAAGTATGAAGTGAAATGAGATAATAGAATAAGACGTAAGAAATTGGAATCATTCATTCATGTGTGGGTGTTTATTACAACATCAACTGCAACAAGACGAACGAACGCAACAACTATATAACTGCTGAATATCAGAGCAGTATCAAACTGCAGTGACGACTATCTATCTATCAATCAGCGCATCTGCATCTCGTTTCACTCGAATATTACTCGTTGCTTACAACAAACACTGCAACGAGCGCAAATAATATTCCAACAATAGGCAGCACTCTCTCGAACCGGTCTTAGAGGATAAAGGAGAAGCAGTGCAAGAAGAGTAAGAGCACTGCAAGATAAGAGTGAAAACTACAATAAGATAATAGTAATAATACAAACAAAACAACAACAACAACCGTCCTAAGTATATACCTCACGCTACTCTTCATTACTCACTTATCTGCCATTATTCATCTGACTCTCGACCTGTTCACAATTCTTCAATCCGCACACACACACATACACACACACGTCTAGCTGCACCGTCGAGATTAAAGTGTTGGAGTTGAAAGAGATTTAAGTGGTGTGGTGTTGTGAATTGGGATTGATTCTGAGTAATTCTTTATCTTATCACTAAACAAATACTTTCCACATTCGCCATCTATTCCATTATCAACCTCATCATTAACGTATTCACATCAAAATTGCCTCATTCAACTGCACTGATCAATTAAGACTATGAGTATTGTACGTCAAAGTAAATTCCGTCACGTATTCTGTAAACCAGTGAAACATGAGCAGTGTATGTCTGATATTCGAATCACTGAAATCACTTGGGAATCGCTATTTTGTGCGGTTAATCCGAAATTTATCGCTGTCATCACAAAAGGCTCTGGTGGACCATTCTTAGTGGTGCCTATCAATAAGGTATGTTCTTTTAATGTCTTTAATGATTCATTGCTTTTTGCACTGCTCATTTTTGAACGATCAAATCAACAATTGTGATTGTAATAAAGATTATCGCTAATAGTAAGAGATTTTTGTGCACATATTTTAAATTGGTTGGTACTTAGAATGTATGAACTATCTGAATGCCACTTACAGAGGCATCTGCATATTTGCTGCTGTCAGTAAAGCGATCGCATTTAATCTGAACATGTTCCAAAATGTGTATTGATGATACTTCGATCGAATTAGCCATCCAATTCCTCTATTCTAATGCTAACTAGGAATAACTTTTCATTATTTAAATCAATATTTTACCGCTTATAACTGTATGTACAAGCCGGAAAAACGTTCCAGTCCATGCTTAGATGAGAACAATTCGTTTTTGGTCGATAAGCCATAATTTATTGCATAAATATTTAATGATCGAACAGGTGGTTATTGATAAATTGATAGGTATCATATATATGCATGTCAAAAGCAGATATACATTTCAATTTGTAAGCGTCAGAATTCGAACGCATATAAATTTATTCAGTTATTGTTTAAATAATCGCCCAAAAGCGTATAAAGAGTGCATGTTTGCAATCAATTGCTGTTTGATAAATAGTCGATTTGCTCACTGATTTACAAAATGAAAGAATCAAATGATGAATTAAGCTTATTCAGAATCGATTTGGTATGCGTACTTTTTATAATTGAATGAAGAAAGAACTGAACAGAGCGGAAATGAATTACCGTTGCTGAATACTCAATGAAGAATGATTGTGAGCAAATTGGAATCCGATATACAGAGGAATGTTTTCGTTAGAACCATTAGAAATTGCAATGAATTATTTACATTCCAGCTAGGTTGAATAGTGCACATTTGATATTTCTATAGCGATACATTTGTGAATGCTATTATATTTTCATCAGTTTTATCAGCAATAAATGACGACCAACTGTTCTCAGAAGTCTCGTATTGCGATTAGGCAGTAGCACAATTCACAGTTACTCAATTATCTCATGATTGCTTTTTTGACTGTTTCGAAGGTTTCCCATGCGAAGTGGTCCATCAATTGCACTCGTTTTTTTCGCTGTTATGATTCATTTTCAAAATTATGAATGGACATTTTACAGATAATAATGCATATTCATATGGTTTTATTGCATAGAATTTTTTGAATAAATGCAAAAATGTTTTTGTTTTGTATTTGCAACGGCGATTTGGTACTTGAAACCATTGTGCAGTATTGATTGAATGTAGCGATACAGCATTGGATCGTCCTTAAAATGTAAATTATGCATAAATTTGTTTTTGAATGGTGCAATAGTAAACGATATAAACAACAAGAATAAATCACAATGTAACGATGCAAATCCAGCTCATTGTCAATTTGATTTAATCTCTTCTCCAGTTTAAATCTTCCAAAATCTTCCTCCTCATTCTCGTAAACAACACCAAATGCGCTTCTTTGAATTGAATTCAAAGTTCATATTCAAACTGCGTCTTGTTTTGTGATAAGCATTTCATTGCATTCCAAAATCATTGTCATTTACATTATTAACTTATTCTTCTCATATATGTCCCGGATTCACTCGATAAATCTACATGGATCTCTTTGGTTGTTCCATTAAGTTGATTCATTTGGTTGTTCATCGAAAATGAAGACGAAAACAATCGAGGTAATAAACAAGTGAAATCTGTCAAAAATTTAAGCCGTAACCACGTAGCATATGATCTCTCGAGTCAAAAACAACTCAACACGCACACAATAACAAAAACAATGCAATCGTAACTCAAGCATATCCTCATACATTCCGTCACTTTCTAATTCCTGTCGGACAGCTGTTTGATGATCATTTGTAATGTGACTCCTTATAATATTGAAAAGTTATTATTATTATTTAATAAAAACTGCTTCAAAGAATTGTATTATTAATGGAGAATTCCTTCGCATTCCTCTCAAATGAACAGATACGCAATTGCTTGGAAAATAGAATGATATTTGTTGAACAGTGCGAACAACAACTATCACATAAAGATGTATTCAATGATGAGAAAAAGAAAATTGTTGATGGGCAGATCCTCCAGGTAAATCTCCTGAAATGCTATGAAATTATGAAGATCGCCCTTGCTGATTGATGAAGAAAACCGCACTTGCTAAATGATGTGAAAAATCGCTTGTAAAAATTATCACTAGAATCTCTTCAGTGGTTGCAACATGACCTTACTGAAATTCGTGTAAGCACGACCATATGAGTGATACATCAGGCTCCATCATCAACCATGTATGGTATCAATAAAATTCGCATTAATTCATGAGAATCAGTTGATATTTATACTGCAGATACTATTCAGGTCATTACCTTTCTCTGATTCCAGTTCGGTTCGGTCATCTCGTCCGGGCACCTTTTGTATCGACTCGGGAGGAGGTGGAGGAGGTGGCTCTGGTGGTGCGGCTGCTCCACCTGGAGTAGCCGCACCGGTGTCTGGCGGCGGTGTAGAGCCTTGTGCTGGACCGAGTTCTTCGTATTCGTCTCCCATCTGCAGAGCGCTTTCAAACAATTTCGGTGAATTACTGAAGATTTTCGAAAAAATTGCCGAGCAATATTCACAATACTATCATGATGCTTCAAATACGATTAGTTATTTATATAAGGCAGTATGATTGCATCTGGGATTGACAGAGATGGATAAATTCTGGGTACTGAAGTATCGAAAGCTGAATGGAAAGAAGCACGACGAGAAACAGCAAATTTGGTATTTACTGATGACAAGGAAGTGTATTCCTCTAACAAATTGTGATTGTTGATTACATGAATGTGTCGTCGGTCAGCGATGCATTCACAAACAGTGAACTCTATGCCAACTCTTATAAGTTTCAAAACAGATGAGGTCAATTTGGAACTGCGATCATTTTTTCATGAACTTTTAATGCATACACTTCAACGTAATTCATGCTTTGTTCTTAATTCCCCACAGTTTGTTATTCATGAGCTCGTGTGCAAGCATGCGGAATCGTTCAAAGCAATGAGACTGCGCACGAATCGAACTCACCTCGATTCAGTCAGCAAACGACTCAACTCGGCTGTGGTACAATACAAAATGAATTCATTTCAGTTATACAAAGGCGATTTTAACATTGCAACTTTGCATTTTATGCAAAATATTTTTCTTAAGATCATGCAAAATTTTCTTTTTCTGTGACTGCAAACAATTCTCAATTTTCCCATCAGAATTATACAATAAAATTCGCGCACCTAGCTTTTTGCCACCAACCATGTCGATTGCATACACTTTGCAACTCAAGTGAGGCCATTTGAAATGACAAAAACATCCGATTCATTCCATTATCACTCGCATTTTGTCAATCCAGAAATAATCGCAAGCGAAAAGACACTTCACACTGTTTCTCCTCTCGTTTCACTCCTCCCAACATTGAGTTCAACGTTTTCATCAGACTTCTCATTCTTTAATGCTCTTAACTCTGGTCGCACAATCGCTTGCTCTCAATCTCTGTGCTTCTACACAGCTTATCGTTTTCAAACGGCCCAAAAGGTAAACATTCAGCAGTTGTTAATATGATCTGTCCGTTTGCTCAATCAAAATACTTTTGTTTCGTAATTTTGGTAAAATGATATGTTATTGCGATTGCGATTTCTGAAATGATGACCGATAAGAAATACAACGGTTGATTTAGTGGAATCTATGCAATACGAAATGATACAAACGATCATTTTATCACTCAACGTCGAAAAGATTCTCCTTGATCCTTTAAGCTTATCGCAAAATCAGTACAACAAAGTTCCGTGAACATTGCCTGGGAGTTTTTTCGATGCTCATTGATATTGTTCAATTCATACGTAAAAGATCAACTTTTCCAGATCTCTCCACGTTGCCAGTCGTACTTCATGAGTTCGTTGTTCATGCTCGATTGGTACTGAAAATTTACGATGAACACTTTGTGATGTGCGTCATAATGGTGTCATAGCGCACAGTTTCTGTGAAATATTCTCGGAGTGATTCCATTGCTGCACTCAAACGACTGTCCTCAGTGATCACTGATCACTCAAGAACAAACAGAACGAACCATCAACTAATAAATATATCGTGAAATAGAGAGTCCAAAACTATATCAGTGACTTAACATGAATTGATTCTAAGAAATCGGTGATACCCTTCTGAAGTGAGTTTACTCTTGAAAGGTTGGCAGATTACTTCACTGAAATTTTGATTCTGTTGTTAGGTTCATTTCATAATCGTCATATGCATATGCTTCGGAGATTCACGAAAACGATATTAATTATAACTTTATGAAAGGACTGCTATCGGAAGCCATTGAGAAATTGAGTTCGCAGTTAATTTTTACCTGACCCGCGCACCCCCGTGTTTACGACTGTTAACTGTAAGCAGTGCTCACATACTATCGAAGCTAACATTAAGCTCTTCTACGTTCAATTTATTAGCTTCATATGAATCTGTAACAATCCACTTTATGCTGAATTGATTTATACTCATATTAAAGTATCAAAATATTGAATTGCCGAATTTGTTCAGTTACTGGGCACCATTCGACAACTGTGATGTCTCACTACTTCAGCTGAATTTATGGAAATCTCCTCCTTCTCACCAACGTCATCGTTATTTTCCGTATCACTTTGAATGAAATTAATGGTAATCCCAATCGGCACATAAATTATTAATGTAACTATCGCCAGTTTTCATGCCAATCGCAATATATTCTCTCTGTATTAGTGCCACAAATGAACAGTAATGTATTTGCCTTGGATATTTCTCGGCTCCGCAGAAAGTCAGCCTCACAGGACTCAACTCTTCCCCCTATTAGGACAATTCCTCGAATCGTGGTTTGAGTGTGTTTCTTCTCCTGTGATTGCCTGAAGAGGGCTATTCAAACAGTGTTGACATTATAATCTATTTGCCTTATTCCTGATTGAATGTGTTCCGAATGTTAGCTCATCAGATTATCAGCAAATACTCTGGTTAGCTTATTCGAAAACACTTCGAAACATTTCTGTTTCGAAAATAATCACTTGAAAGTGACAAACTAGAACGTCAATAAATGTCAGCGCTACATTTTATCATCATTACTTGTCAACATCATATTTCCTTCAGGAACACCTAAGTAACCTCCTCATAACTGATAAGTTGAATACAAACATCACACAGCCTATAAACTATACAAAACACAGCAAAACTTTTGACGAAATGATGTGAATGGAATGAGAAACTGTATAAATATGCAAACGTAATTCATCGTATTCACTGCTATTTCTCTACCAAACTAAAACCGTTTCGTTGCGTGGAAGAGTGTTTATGTGCGAACATCATTCACTTGTATATTTGATACATTCATCATCCTTGACGGTATCTCTAGCTGTCAGCCTTTCACTACCGCTAGTTACTGGATTCGGAATGATGGAAACTCCAAGAAGCGGTGAGACCACATTATCACCTTGAGTTCTCAGTCTAACCCGCTGATTGATCAATTCACAATCAGGATCATCAGTGTCACGTCTACTGCTCAATCATTCACCTTGGAGCCCAATTGTATTGCCCGAAGCAATTGCGTTATTCACAACCTGTGGGATTAGCTGAAAAATCAGCAGACCAAGTGGAAGTGTTTTAATATTCGAAAAGCGATTGTTCAACAATCGTGTCACACAACAATTCGATGTTATCGCTATTAAAAATATGATTCGTGATACGTTGCTCGAGAGGAATATTTGTATCGTGATCAATCAACCGTTTAGTCAAAATTATTTGAAATCTAAGGTTTTCATTCAGATGAGAACTTTTCAATCCATGTAAGAATTCCACTGAACATCAATGGTTGCAGTTTGCATTTTTGAAAATTAATTAGATTCATCCCATGAGCGAGTCAGTTGGACAAATACCATTTGCATATAAATATGCATATGAGGATTATCGTTTATGTGTGGTCAACTATGTTTAGAGCACTAGAAATGAACGAAATTTTACAAAACTTTACTATCCTTGCTCCACAATACGTCGAAATCGCTACCTTAAAATAGTGAGGCACTAATTAAGAATTCAATTACCTCGTTCAATCAGTCAGCATTTCCCTATGAAATATGCCTCTGCTTCATCACTTCAGTGGTCCTATACCTGTTGATTTCATAAAATTAGTAATACTTCTCGAATGAGATATCTTTACATTTGTGTGTTCGAATTATCCCTTTATTCCTTTTTCGAGTGAGTGCCTATTGGATAGCTTCTCAGTGACTGCACAACAGTTCACCTATATTTATTCTCATTGATTTCTTCTATTCCAATTAATTAATCATTCTGGCGCATCGCTAACTCCAATGATTATCAGTGTAAATCACATCAGTCACAAAACTTATCTAGATAAAACATTAAGGTTTATGATCTGTGCTTGCTTCGAACTTTTTAATTCAGAACTGACGTCTAAAATGTAGTTCTGCTCTGCTTAATGATAGTCATAAAACGACGTTTATCTTTGAGCATTCACACGCTCCTGCTGATAATAACATCGAAAAAAATTACACTGGAGTTGACGTTGATAACAATTGATAAATGCTGATGTCTTCCGCAAAAATATTCGATCGATATCACATTTGTGCTATTAGTTTCAATCGAATTGTTTTCCTTCACGTGCTTCTTCCTTCAGTTGAAAAAAGTTTCTTGTTTTTTATATTGGATGTGAAGAAATGAAAGTGAAACTTTTAGAAAACATGTACCAAAATTTCAGCGCGAACGAAACAGTATTCTCGTACTTTGCAACTTTTCCAAATTATTTCGCCTTTTTGGATAAAACCAGGAAGCTTCGAATGACTGCTGATCACTTCACTGGAATTGAAGCCATTTGCCAAAGTCAATTTTGGGTTGGTATTTACTACTTTTCTCTGCCTTTACTGCTATATATTAAAGATTTTCATTTTATCGTAGTGTATTCTTCAGTTTTGCTTACTCTGTCGGATTGACGGATCAGCTAATTTTGCCTCTTTTCGTAAACTGGATTGCAATCGTTTGAAGGAATTATATTGAATTGCTCTGAATGCATCTAAGCTCTGTATCTTCTTAAGATACAACTCTGCTACCAGAACACTGTAATAGCGAACAAGTTGGCTCAACAAACGATTACGAAATAATTTTTAATCTGAATAATTGGATTTGACCCACTCACTGAATTTCATCTGAATGAGAAGAAATGCTCATCTTGAAGGTTATTTGACTTCATCATTCCAGGCCATCAATGGAACTTTCATCAATGGAAGTGCACTCCCCAATTTCACGTTATGTTTCCAGCATACCGTTCTTATCTTCATACCGTGCTGCTTCTTCTGGATTCTGTTTCCTGTATTCTTGATACAAATTCGGCAACTACGCAAGCGAAAGGACTTGCCGTTACATTGGTCACTACTGCTGTGTGTTAAATTCGTATGTGTCCAACCGTTCCTCGCCTTTTCACTGATCCGCTAGTAAATGATCTCACGAGAATGTGAGCGACATGCGAGCAAAAATTTTTTCGGTGACTGCTCGCTGAGCATGAGATACACTCAATGAATACTCTTCGTGAGTGTGACTAGACCAAAATCGATGAGAATCGGCTTGAGCATGTTGAAAATTTGCCTTGCATTCGTGGTTATATCTTCCTTTCGATTGCTAGTAATATCTCCAGTTTGTTCACACAGTATCTGTGAGTACCTAACCACAATTGCTTCAAAACCTGCTCTTATGCTGACAAAACGACCAGCAAGGCAGCAGCTGGAGAGAAATAGGAATATTGGAAAATGTAAAATGTACTCGATTTTCTCAAACATATTGTGATTCTGATCATTCTCATGATCAATTTCTGTGAAACTTTCCAGGTACTGACGGAAGTATTGCTTCTCCTAGCAATATTCCTTTTCGCAAAAGCAGTCTATGAGAAGATTCTCTACGAGCCAGACCCACCGATTCATTTCATTCATCCAACGCTGCTGATCGTCACATTGGTGAGATACTCCGTTCTACTCTCAAAGTGAAGCGCTGAAATTTGCACGAAAATGGCCACAACTGAGCCAAATTAGAAGCATTTAAAAGCTAAGACAGCTTAATTCGAAACATCATAATAATGCTCTGCATCTCAGGTTGGTATCTCAGCATGCATGGTGTTAGCCAAAAAGTACGGAATGGTCACTTCGGGGATACTGCATCTTACGTGGATACTCTTTATGATCTGTGGAGCACCTGAACTATACGGGGTCATTCAACTGTTACCGAAACATCGGGTTTGTAGTTTTGCTTTTGTTAGCCTTTGTGCTGATCATGCAGTTCAGAATCTGCATCTATGCTTGTTGCTACAGTTTGCAAAAAAAAACGACAAGCAAGATTATTTTTCGATCCTTGAATCGTTTTTCAATTCTGAGATAATCTCGGGGTCCAGCAACTTTAGAAATATAAAAATGTCAGTTGTTTAAAACATTTTTTGGAACGAATGCGCTCATAATTTATCAGAAACCGATTTCCTTAATAAATAATGCTACTAACAGCATTCTAAAGTCTGGAAACAAACCATCAACATTACAAGACAATTACAGTTTTAGTTATAACGTCACAAATTCACTTTTCTCTAATAATATCTTAACTTTTCCTGCGAATAACTTCAATGTATTAGTGTTCATTTGCTTATATCTGTGACTGAAGAAACCAAAAATGTTCTTCGATAAATTTTTTTGAAATTCGTGTATATCTGTGATTGAAGGAAACCGAAACTTCAAAAAGATTAAGCTTATGTTGTACACATAGCAGAAATCATTTAATAAAAACCATTAAAATAGTCGAAATAGAATCGTCAACAAAATGAATGATCATCGGCATTTAACAACAAAAATGTGATTAGGACTGGCTAGCGAACAACACATTCAAAGAATACAATTTTGTGAAATTTCAAATAAACTCTGAGAAACGTTACGACGACGTTGCCTGTTGAATCATTCCATTCGCATTCTTTTGCACAAAAAAACTGGAGAAATATTTCGACGGTGGTCGGTGGGATGGATTGTTTTACGATTAGTCGATTTGAACAATTTTCCATATTCCCACCTCTCTCCTTCGTTTCTTCGTACAGATGTGCATTCAGAGATTATTCCACGGTTCAAGTCACTAGTTCTTCCACAACTTACGTTCAACATCAGTTCTGTTTTGTTTTTTGAGAAAAAGACCTTGTTCATCACCATTCTAATTGTAAGATAGATAAATTGCCATCGACGAGATGGGCTCAGGGTCACCATCTTTTTTATTGCTCGCACCGAAAAGTCTCGAAGACAAATTAACTGCCAGTTTCATAATATTGTTCTTCACGGTCATAGACCCCTGATGTTCTCCTCCAGTGCGAATAAACGATTCCCTTTTGAATGAACGATCGTTTTGATTTTTTAATTTCATCGCATAGTTTATATTCAGCAAGTTCATTGTCTTTTTTGAAAGGAGAACATTTCCAGCAGCTAGAGAATTATTCGCGGTTTCGTCGTATTTTTTAATACATCTCGGCGAAGTTGTATTTTTTTAAGCAAAATTGATAGACCGTAACTGTGATGACGAAACACGAAGCAAGAGCAATGCCGTTGTGAAATTTTTGTTCACTGTTTGGCACGAAATGAAAGCCGAAGTGGCGCTACAATGACTCATTTTTCCACTATCGCTTCGGTGGCTAACAACAAATATTATTGCCTACGAACGAGCTGGGAATGATTAATGCTCAATGATTTGAGGTGATTATATTGCCAACATCATCCAAAATGCCAAATCGCACGAAACACCTTATCATCTCAAATCCCGAAATTCCGACATTTTTCAGAATCTAAATCCCAAGATCGGGCTCGCCATTCAAATGCGTGGTTCTTGAAATGCCCTGAGACTGTGTGCTCGTCACATCGCTTGCGATAAACTTTGTTTTAATTGTGGTATTCCCTTTGTTCCCCACCCAAAACACTTCTAAAGAAGATTTTCAATGTTACTTTTCAGTATTGTTTTACGAAAAATCTTTGTTTTCTATCTGATGATGATTTGGCAGATGACACCGAATAGTTCACTACACTTGACCCATCGCTTTTCTTCAACTGTTACCTTTACATGAATTCCAGTTAGCTTCCTGTCTGATCTCATAACCAGATTGAGAAGTCTTTTACGAATATCGTTCACAAAATTACGTCTTCCAACTTGTTCACTGCAAAAGATGCACTATCATGTGGCCATTTTGATAGTAGTTCTGCAGTTGCAAACAATAAAAGTTTTCTTGACATATGCACACGATACCTCGAATATGCGTTCGCGCATTCCCGATAATCGTTGAACAAAGTGAATATTTGCATTAGGCCTTCTATTGAATATTGAGTATACAGCAACTATACATCTATACCGTTTACCCGCATTCATTCCCCTTCACATACGGCATATTCTTATTTGGTCACGAAAAAACGTATTCACTCAAATTGAATGTCTTTGAATTCGACACACTCAAATCGTGTCCTATTTTCTTGCATAAAAAGGCAACCATCAGAACATTCTTATTTTTTTAATTCATATCTTTATTCAGTGCCTCGCTATTCAGTGCTGTTCTCTGTGCAAAACTTAACTTTTTCGTTTGACTTTAGGCTTAATAGTGCGATTTTTCATGCGAACATTTATGCTCTTAAAAGTTTTCATCTGTGTTGCTTTCAGCTCAAAATCAGGGATTTCATAGGGGATGACAATGTCAACTCACAATTTTTGCTTCGTATGAAATTGTTTGCTTATGCTGAACATTCCAGTGAAACTCATGCGAGTGGTTGATGATTCAATTGATAAGAGTTAAGCCTGTTTTCGATTATTCCATGATGAATCATAAAGTGATTGAATATGCACGAAATTCGAATAATCATAACGAGTAATGCATATGAACATATAAATCTATGATCAGCAACGTAATGCACAGATAAATTTGCTGATTATAGATCACATTCAACACACTACTTTTGTATATGATTGACCATTTTATGCTTGAACCATACATAACTATAACTGAGTTGAGTATTGTAACTGAATCATGCTCCGCTGGTGATCTATGAATTGACAATAAACTCGTTTATATCTCAAGTTAATCCCCATTGAGAGGGTTCCGATATACGTTATCTGACTGCCTATAATACCACACATTGAATTGCTATTCGTGTATTCCGCGTAATCCTTTCCACTTTCAGATGATATGAAATTTTTCGTGAAATCAAATTTTCGCCTTAGTTCAGTTGATCACTTCCAAGGGAAGTTTTCTCAGTTATGTTAAATTCCATAACTGCATTTAATTGTGTCTCTGCTAAACCTTTCATTTGACTGATGTTTACTCGCTGTGTTTGCTGCTACACGAAAATATTTCTCCCGGATGTGAGATGTGCGTTGCTGTGGTTGTTCGCTGATAATAGGGCTGGACAGTGCTCGGAATATTCTTTATGTTTTTCAATTTTAGCATTGATTCATTGAGTGAGTCGTATTTTCAGACATTACCAGATGTGGAGATTGCGAGATGTGTGGTTTATTTGATATGGTATCCGATTATTATAATGCAAGCGTTCTTGTTTAGTTTCGCCGATCCACGACATCAATGGATTACGAGGCTCCGGAAAAAATTTGTTCGTTATGACTGTTATTCTCACTGTGAATATCTCCGAAATGATCAATTGTCTGTGTAGCGTTGCAATCGCATATGCAGAAATTTTATGCGATCAATATGTAAAAACATTTCGAAATACATTTGCTGAATGCGCATCATTGAGCATTACATAAAACTGATGTAATTTGGTTGGAGCGCGAAGCTCGTAGAGGAACATGATTATATCAACCCAATATGTATGAACTGTGAGTTAGCTGCTTTGTGATTATCGACCATGTGTGATTTGTTGCTCACTTTTAGCACCGATCACCTGAATTGGACAGTTCATTTTTGAATCGTCTAACGCTATGGTGGTTCAACGCCATACCTGTGCTTGGGTCAAGAAAAGATTTGGAAGTGAACGATTTGTATCAGCTGAACGAGGGCAGCACTTCTGCCTACTTGGTACCGAAATGGGAGTCATTCTGGCAACCGGCTATGCGGAGTCAGTTTGATCATCACGTTTCTATGACATTGATACTGATGATGCGTAGGATCTCTGATAATGATGAAAATTATGAAACAAACACAGCACTAATATTTCTAACGTAAAATCACAGCGAATCTCTAATCATATTTAACAATGAAAGTGATTTCCGTTAGAGATCGTTAGAGATTGATGATAGCGATTATAGAAATTACCATAATGAATTCAGAATACGAAGACAAAAAGCTACGGAAGTTTGCTGAAGAATCAGTTGCATACAGACAGAAAGTATCACGTTGTAGTGCGACCGTGCAGGACATATCTGAAGTCAGATTCGAGTATGTTCAGAAAACGTGCATGTCATTCTTCTACACTTTATTCTCTTCTTTAGTCATTCTTCTTTAATTTATTCTCCTTTCTCAAAATCCTTTTTTAAAATTCGGAACTTCAGAACGTTTGTCATTTCAACAGTACATTTGGCAACGAAGTTAAAGTTATATTAACATTTGGGAAATCAAAATATTACATCTTCACATATTCTTCCGAATGCACAGTCTCATTCATGCACTCATATTCCAATAATTCTCCACGTTTCTGGAATTCACTAAGACTGATTCTAGAAAAAGTGATGGTTCTAGGACGAGCTCTACCGCGGTGCCACCTCCGTCAATCGTATGGCGTCTATTTTTAATGTTCAAATACGATATCCTCAGCGCGGCCGGTACCAAAGCATGCTCTGATATGCTGCAGTTCGCTAGTCCTTTCTTATTAAAGTACGATTTCAGATATTGTCAATGCTTCTTGACACCTGTAGAAAGCAGTCATTCGTTACATTGCTACAGTAAAATAACAACAGATATTTTAGCGAATAGAGCCTTTCATGTCATTCTTGTAATATGTTCACATTGCGAGAAGGTATTGTTGCTTCTGTTCAGCTCACAAAGTCATGTGAACACTGGTTTTCGAAAAAAAGTGATCCTATTATTTGAATCCTACAGTCTCAAGATGATTTCAATTCTACTCGACCCTTCCGTTTCATAGCGATTAACGGGGTGTTTCAGAGCTCCTTAGTGCTCATCGTTTACAGATACCCAAACAATTTTCATATGTAGTATCTGGAATTAATCGCAGTTCATTGACGACAAAGCAAAGAAACATTTTGCAGTAAACTGATCGGCTTTATCTCCGATACATCAACGCCGTTGTGGTTAGGTGTTGGATTTGCAATCGCCATGTTCACATGCTCGGAAATTCGCTCATTCTTGATCAACTATTATTTCTATTTAATGTTTCGCATCGGCATCAAGATACAAACCACACTCACGGCGGCTGTCTATAAGAAGGTATCGCCTTAAATTATCATCTTAGAAGTGATTGATTAGGTGCTTGGTCGTTTCTTGAAATTTTAAACTTGGAAATGGAATATTGGGTGGATAGTAAGCGTCGGTGGTTCAGTGGTAGAATGCTCGCCTGCCACGCGGGCGGCCCGGGTTCGATTCCCGGCCGACGCAAGTTGTTTTGCAGCAGAATCGTGAATAAATCCTTCATAGCAAATATTTATTTTGTAAGCAGTTTCCAATTCTCCGCACAATCAGAAAATGTAACATAAAAAAGAACACATAGCAATTTTTGTATGAAGGTATGAGGACGAATCAGTCGTTGTGAATTGTATCTCGAATTTTGTGATGAGTGAAGAATAAATACTCATTTTAATCATAGTCATTTTCATGTTAAATCTCAAAGATTCCAGGGGTAATGTTTAGATTACACTTTTTCAGACGCTGAAGTTAACGAATGCTGCAAGACGCAACAAAACAGTCGGTGAAATTGTCAATCTGATGGCTATCGATGTAGAGCGATTTCAGTTGATTACACCTCACATTCAACAGATTTGGTCGTGTCCGTTTCAGGTATTAAAATTGTTGACAACTGAATAAATACACCACATAATAATTCATTGAGGAACAATATTCCGTGCTAGATAACTTGATAAATTAACATGTGAATATCGCAGTTACTGAATGAACTCTACCGAATTGGAAGTCGCTATGCTCCCACATTTAATCTCCTTTAAATGATAACTATTCTTCGTTGAGACATATCGCTTAATGGCTCCTCATGACTCTTAATATCCTGCTTTGTTCCGGTCAGTCACCGTCCCATCTCCATGAGGTTTTTAGTCGGTTTATCTGATCAGTTGTTCTAAGAAACTACTTTCTTGTTCATTTTTCAGATAACACTCGCACTGATTTACTTGTTTTATACGCTCGGTGCGTCGGCTATTTGTGGTGTAATAGTGATGGTACTCTTTTTACCGCTCAACATAGTCGGTTCGGTTATTGTCAAAAGATGGCAGGTAAAATAAATCACAACATTCTTAGAAAACACTTGCGAGCTTCATAAATGCGAAGAACTGAGCCGTGTTTTACAATTTTTGCTCGTCAATTGGTAGTTTCTTCATAGTCCGATAATGATTTCCCCAAATTTGTTTCCTTCAAAACTGAAACATCACAAATTTTAAGAGATCAAACTTGAACTGAACGTGAAAATGAGAATAACGAGTGGAATAGTAACATCGCAAATATTTCACTTACAGATGCAACAAATGAAACTGAAGGATGAACGTTCAAAAATGTGCAATGAGGTTCTGAATGGTATTAAAGTGATTAAACTGTACGCATGGGAACCACCAATGGAAGAGACCATCGAGAAGATTCGTGAAAAAGAGTTGAAACTGATTCGTAAAGCCGGTTTCGTTAAAGCTGTCATTGATGCGTTCAATACAGCCTCGCCGTTCTTCGTTAGTCTCCATGTTCTCGGTTCTCCTTTCCTTCATGATCTCCAGTGTCACGATCGTGGAATTCGATTCAAAGCCATGATTTGATAAATTGATCATGAATTCAACATTATGAATTGATCACGAATTGAAAGTTATTATATTGCATGCTTGTTTGTAGAGTCACACATATCAACATTTAAGATATTTGGTTTTGATTTCTCAGAACCACTAGAAAAACTAGAAAACCATTCAGATCATTTTTTGCTATACGACTGGGAGAAAAATCTTCCCATTTATTCAGTAATGTTTGGCCATATTGCTGAGTTGCATGTTTTGAGATGATTAATTTCTCAATTATGATGCTATTCAAACAGATTCATCGTCTGAAGAATCCTGAAAATCTCTTAAGATGATTGACATTTTATATTTCAGGTCGCGTTTCTGACTTTTCTCACCTATACGCTAAGCGATCCATCGCATATTCTAACCCCACAAATCGCATTTGTCTCCCTAACTCTTTTCAATCAACTGCGATCACCAATGACTATGATCGCTTATCTCATACAGCTCACAGTACAAGTAAGTTAATAGTGCGATGGTTTCAATGAAATATTTGGTGGATTTTTTTCCGAGGCTATCGCTGAGATGTTGTGCTGAAATGTTATCGGATTTTATGATATTTCCATCCAGATCATCTCATTTTGATATGAAGTTATAGACAAATTCCAATCATTCGTCTTTATAGTCTCTTTGAAACTTGCAATGATCCGTTAGAATAAAAGAGATTTTGGGTTGAAACAAGTGCTTATGAAGCAAGTGTCCAAGTGTTCCACTATCATACAATTCGGATTTTTTCCGAGTCTCTTTGCAGCATCTCATTCTTTAGATAAACATTATAGTCCTTGCGAATCTCTTTTTTTTGCTTAAGATTTCTGCGCATTGTCAATCAGTCTCATTTTCTGTGATCATTACATTGAATTGATTGGAGATGGGGAATAAATCAACTGCTCTAAAGTGAGCATAATGCAATTTTGCAGTTTCAGTCAGCACATCTGAGAATCGAAAGGTAAACAAAAGTGAAGAGGAAGAGTGAAATAACATCTCTTATGAAAAACGAACAAGGGAGAAGAACAAAATTTTCAGGCTCTTGTCGCAAATAAACGTCTAAAAGAATTCTTAGTGGCGGAAGAGCTTAACGAAATGGCCATTGATCGGGCTCCTCAGCGCAAAGATGGTAGCTTTCAAATGAACAAATTTCACTGGAAATTAGAAGATGTTTTAAGAGAGTTATAAAAAACCATTGAACAATTGAACGAGGCAATTCAATTTCACAAATTTTTGACTTCCGTAACTTATCGGGTATTTCAGTAATTTTTGATTTCAGTAATTCAATAACAAATGTGCAAAAATATCGACCGTTTTCAATGTTTCTATTCAGAAAATACTGAACAAACTGCAATCGAAGTTCGAAATGCGACGTTTGCTTGGGAAGCAAATGATATAAGTGCACTCACCTCGATGGTGACTGAAATCAACTTGAAGGTGCCAAAAGGCCGACTGTTAGCCGTAGTTGGGAAGGTGGGATGTGGTAAAAGCAGCCTTCTGAATGCTCTACTAGGTATGTGAGAGTGGATTCGGCGCCCTGGACTGATTTTTTCGGCTGTTTTTCAAGTTTCTTTCACATAATCCTTGTTTCTGGTTTTTAATTCGATTTACAAAAAATTTTGCTCTCGGAAGTGTATTTTCTTTCATTTTATGTGAGGTATTCGGATGGTGTTGTGATATGATGTAGTCGCAAGTCATGGTGTTAACGTAGTCTTATATGTAGGTGAAATGGAGAAACTTCGTGGGTATGTTGGTGTACATGGACGATTAGCTTACGTCCCTCAACAACCGTGGATTCGCAATCTTACGCTTCGGGAGAATATCACTTTCGGGAAGAGATTCGATGAGAAATTCTACAATAGTGTGGTTCATGCGTGCGCGTTAAGGCCTGATATTGCGATATTGCCACAGGGTGATTCAACTGAAATTGGTGAAAAGGTTTGTGCGTGCATATGTATTTGAGATAAATTGTATGAGAAAAATTATTTGTATTTGAGACGAATTGTTTGAGCAGAAGACTATGGTGTATTTTTGGTTGAATGCTGTTTACTATATACTTAAGTGTTTTTTTTAAGTGAGCAATTTGATCAAGTATCTGATAATTTTCATAAACTGTTGGATGATTGATGCAGGGAATCAACTTATCTGGTGGACAAAAAGCGCGAGTCTCGCTGGCAAGAGCCGTCTATCAGAATTACGATGTTTATTTGCTGGACGATCCACTCTCTGCAGTTGACAGTCATGTTGGGAAGCACATCTTCAACAAGGCTAGTCACATCGTTGCAATGATAACTGGTCACAGCTTTGAAACCTCTACTTGGTGAATTGGCTATTTCGCAGCCTCGCTAGTTAGCGAGATAGCGAAATAGCTATTTCGCTACTTCATTTGTTAGCGATAGATAACTATTGCCCATCTCTGCTAAAATGTTAACTAATAGTAAGCGTGGGCGTAGCCGAGGGGCCCCCTCCCCTCCTTCCCCAGAAGAGTGGAGGCAAGGAAAGGAGAACAGGGAAGTAAATGGAGAGGGAGGTGAAAATAAAGAGAAGGGGGCAAAGGAAAAAAACAGAGGAAACTAAGCAAAAATAAATGAAGAAAAATTCATCCCAAAACCCAAACGTTTTTGGGACCAAACTCATTTGCGTCCTCTCATGTTCCCAGGAGAAAATCCTGGTCACACCATTGTAACTATGTAATTGCAACTCTATTCACTCATCTTCAGAAACTCAATCCAACATGGCTCATATAATGCACACAAAAGTGGATTTTCGATCGAACGTTTTGAAATCAGCCAAGCAACTTTTTACATATATTGTAGATTTAGCATAACTTTAGTTCTTTCAGGTTCTCGGTCCGCATGGTTTGCTGAAGCATAAAACGCGTATCTTGGTAACACATGGAATGACCTATATAAAGGAAGCTGATGAAATCGCTGTAATGAATGGTTGGGTTTTGATTTGCGGGATTGAATACCGGGACGACACTGTTTACACATCACTGAGTGAACAGAGGCCCCACAAAATTTACCATTCACCGCAAATTTTGTTTTGATTCCATCGGTACACGAGGATCTGAATTGAAAGGACATCATATACCATGTGACCAGAAATACAAATCGGAAAGAAGTTGCAAGTAGTCCATGAAGAGGGAGTAGAAAAGTCAAAGGTGAGAAGTGAATTTAGGAGGAGTGTGTTGCTTGGAAACTGGCGAACGCGAAGAAGTTTAAGGGCAAAACTGATCTTGGTTACATTTTTGTGGTTTCGTGGTGCATACACTCGATCAGGCATTCGTAGTTCGAGAACATGAAGCGAGTAAAATTTGCTTAGCTGGCTAAATTTTATTAAGTTGATCTGCTGCCGATTAATTATGGATGATTTTGGGAATTTAAAAGCATCCTAGCTAAGTATGACCTGTCTGAGGTCTTAGTGTGCGCTTAGAGCTAATGGCTAACTTCAGAATTCTTGTTATAGCTTCAGATAGAGCAGATACTGAGCTATGAGAATGAGATTTACGTTCTGGTCTCAAGAAGATTCATACTCAAAAATTACAGATTCTGAGTTATTTGCACATTTGTGAGCAAATATGCAAACGAGCTAACCTTCGTAACATCATGCATTTATTAACCCTTTGGAATAGTATGGATGTGTGATGGGATAGAAATATGTAGCAAAACGATTTTGTCTTGCAATGACCAATAATTTAGATGGTAAAATCGCTGAGATCGGCAAGTTCGATACCTTGATAGAAAACTGTGGAGAGTTTGCTGAATTTATGGAGGAATGTCAAAGGGAAAGTGAAAGACAACAAAAAGAAGAGGAGGAACGAGCCAGAAAGAGAGCAGAACTGGAAGAACCGGTAGAGAACAATCCAGGTTAATGAACTGTTTCAGAGCGAATTTTCAACATTAATTTTTTTCAAGACTGAATTTTCAAATTGAATCTGAGTGATTAGCAGTGACATAAGGAGCGTCGGTGGTTCAGTGGTAGAATGCTCGCCTGCCACGCGGGCGGCCCGGGTTCGATTCCCGGCCGACGCATATTCTTTTCATCTTTTAACGAGCCAGAAATTCCTACCAATTTTGGGAACACTCGCAAGGTGATGAGCCACTAATTTGAGGTTGACTGTTATCTGAAGTATCGAATGTCTCAAAAATCAAGTGAACAACAGCAGTAATCGCTCGTTTTAATGCTCTATCGTTAGTTTCAGAAGTGCTCTATTCGGATTTTGATGAAGATACCGATACATTTGAGCCAGAAGAGATGACAGTCGAATTCCAAAGGTTTGCCTTCAACAATTGTCCAGTTATTGTTCCGGTTCAAAATTGAAAAATCATCTTATTGTGAGCAAAACGATGAGAGCGCACACTCAGGAGTTTAGGTATCTGATGAAATGAGCAGTAACGTTGAGAGTAAATTTTAGAAGTTGTTCGACAATATCCGAACTGGAAAAAGATGCATTGAGGCGATATTCACTAAGCAGATCAGCATCAAAAGCGTCACGAAAGTCCTCAAGAAGGCGTTCATCTGCTAAAAGGAAAAGCGAATCCGTTGTTATGAACGGAAAAGGCTCTAAAGCTGCCCAGTTGATCGTAAAGGAACACACTGAAACGGGACGGGTAATATTTTCAGACAGCTTAAGAATCTGAATCCGAAATTCACAAAAAAAATGTCGAACGGATTTCGCCTTTGATTGAATACTCCTTGAAATTTTATTTTATTCTTGTTCAACAGGATTTCATTCGCCAGAGAAGTGTCTCGTCGTTTCATCTTCGAATAAATTTAGAGTTCCATCCAAATATTTTTTGATATCTGAATACTCGGATGTCAACTCAGTATCAATACCTCAATCTTTCACTTATCAACGTTTCAGGTAAAATTTGGCGTCTACATTCAATATATGCAATCAGCAACCTTCATAATGTTCTCGTTGTTTGTCATCTTCTTCACTTCTTACGCAGCTTTCCAGCTCGGCCGTGGTATCTGGTTATCTCAGTGGTTCGTTCTTTGATGGAATTCCTTCTGGATCAGTTTGATCTACAGTGATCATTTTTATCAGTGCAATCACATACATAGGTCCATGCTCCGTATAAGAAGGAGAGGGGGAGCACACGGATATTTTGTAAGAAAATACTGGTTGAGAAGAAAATACAAGGTGAAGAATGTGAACCCGCAATCAGTCTGAAATTGTTTTCAGGTCGAATGCAAACGCCAAAGAGACCAAAGAACCGGATCAGATGTCGCTTGGTGCACGTCTTGGTGTTTATGCGGCTTTCGGTTGCGTTGAAGGTATTGATATGTTTGTGACATGAATGAAGTATTCATTACTTGTAAGTAATGTTCGTCGGGGAACCGGCTCCCAGTCGGGAACCCTGGCGGGGAACGCGGGTAGCGCTCTCTCCCACGCAATTTGCTCCCCGACTTTTTCGCGGGGACTCCCCTGTCCATTTTTCTCTCCGCGGGGTTCCCCCGTGCGAAAAACTGCTCCCCGACGAACACTACTTGTAAGCGCTTTCATTCTCGTTCAAGCATTTGCTCTCTAAACGCGTTGCCGAACCATTTCAGGTCTTGGTTTCTTTTTGTCACAAATATTTTTGGTGATTTCTGGTATAAATGCATCGAGGCATCTGCACACACCATTTCTGCACAATTTGCTACGCTCACCGATGTCTTTCTTCGACACAACGCCAATCGGACGAATACTGAATCGCTTCGGAAAGGTTTATTCTGAAAATATTCAAATATTTTCCCATTTCACCTACTTAACGGAACGAATCATATTGTTCCTAATAATCGTCTGTCATCTTCCTGTAAGATGTAAGTGAAAGTCGGTTGAGGTCATACGACTTGAAAAAGCTCTCATTCAGACTACTACAACAAACTACTTAGTTTCTCATATATGATATCAGTGATCATTAGCATAGTGAAGAGAACTGTAAATCACAGAAATTATCTGCATCATTCAACCGTCAACATAACGTAGCGCCGCATAAACAACAAATCCTGATTGTTATGAATGTTTTCGAATTGGAATTTTACTTGTGATCCTGTAAATCCATTCAACTTTTTAGGATATCGATGTCATTGATCAATTGTTACCAGTGAATTTTCGATACTTCGTGATGTGTATTCTCAATGTGATCACAACTTTGACCATAATTGTCATATCGACGCCAATTTTTGCAAGTGTTATACTACCGCTGGCCATTCTCTACTACTTCTCCTTGGTAGGATCTACTCTTTGAAGGACTGCTGAGTGCCTTAAACGAAATAAACTTGTCACAAATTTCAAGCTCTTTCTTACTTCTTACAGTAAAGAATTTTCTGAATGTTCCGTTTGGAAGATGGAATTTTTTTGATGTTTTGTCCTTCCAATTCAAAATCCTGCTTGATTTTCCAGGAAATTCCTCAACATAAAATCATTTCAACTCAACTTTCAGCGCTTCTACGTTCCGACATCACGACAAATGAAACGTTTGGAGAGTGTGAATCGCTCACCAATTTATTCTCACTTCGGTGAAACAATTCAAGGAGCATCCTCAATACGGGCGTTTGGAAAGGTGATTTCATAGACATTCGTTTCAAGTTTTCATTTCACTGGCGACGAAAACTGCTTACAAACGATTTTATCAGTGAAAAAATTCATCACCATCGTTACGAGTTTGAAGGGAAGCGAGCAAGTGTATGATCGAACGATTTAACGGATCGTTTCATCTTGTAGGTTGACGAATTTTGTGAATCGTCTGAGAAGCAAGTGGACGTCTTCATTCGTTGTAAATACTTGAATTTGATTGCGAATCGATGGTTGGCCATCCGGTTGGAATTCGTCGGTAATTGTGTGGTACTTTTCGCGGCATTGTTCGCAGTATTGTCCAGGCAATGGGGCATTACTGCTGGTGTGGTGGGACTAAGTATATCATACGCTTTGAATGTGAGTTCGATTATATATTCATGTAACTTATATTTTATTGTTTATTTTCCCTACTGCTTTCATTTATACTTTTCAATTGTGTGCTGTATAGCATTTTATTTCAGTGCATAATTTAAATACTCAATGTGTTTCATTGCCATTACAAATGTTAAGTTGGAAAACGTTGTTGCTATTAACCTCCACTGAGCAACTTCATAGCTGTTGCCTCAGTTTTTGGAGTCTTGTTGTAGTGATGAAGTGAATGTTTAAAATATAATATTATATTTCAGATAACCGAAACACTTAATTTTGCCGTTAGGCAAATCAGTGAACTCGAGACAAATATTGTGGCTGTTGAACGAGTGAAAGAATATGCTGAAACTCCAACGGAAGTGAGTATAACCTCAGTTAAATTGCTTAGTAAACTCAATGGTCGTTTCTTGTGCAGATATCGCGAGCTTTATCATGAGAATTTTGATTCACTCATTATTTTAACTTCTTGAAATTAGGCACTCTCCATCAAGCATAGAGCTGCTATTATCCGTCTCAGACATTTTGTCTTTTATCGTTGTTCAAGTTCCATAGTTAAAGTCAAATTCGCATTCCATCGCAATTACTAACTTAATCGCTTGGTCGAGTAGTTATTGTTCAACAGTCAGTTCAAGAATAAACTGATATATCTTGATTTCAGTTGTCGTCAATCGTCAATTTCAGAATCATTTGTCGAATTTTCTTTCGTTGTGGAGAAGTCTTACAGATTTTAACGGATTCAGCAATTTTGTGCAAAAAATACATCAAATTTCAGGCTCCGTGGCGAGTTGAAGGACTGAATTTGGTGAAGGGTTGGCCTAAGAATGGAACCATTCAGCTGCGGGATTATTCGACCAGATATCGAGAAGGACTGGATTTTGTGGTCCGGAAATTGAATGCTTCAATCGAATCGGCTGAAAAAGTCGGTATTGTGGGACGAACTGGAGCAGGTCTGTAAGAAAGAATCTAACATTTATCTCTTACATTTGCTGAGATTGCTGCCATTATCATTATCAAATACCAATAATATCATTGCTCTTTTCATTATTACTATCACTAAATTGACATAACCGTTTGACCAGAGCAATATCCATACTGCAGGTAAGAGTTCGTTGGCCCTGGCGTTGTTTCGTATGGTCGAAGCAGTTGAAGGAGAAATTCTCATTGATGGTACCAATATTGCCGAATTGGGACTTCACGACTTGCGGTCCAACCTTACCATCATACCTCAGGTTTTAATCATTCCTCATCAATTAAATGTGTTCCAATTTTTCTGATTCAATTTTACGTCTTATGAAACATTATTCTGGACGCCCGATAACATCAAGTCGACTATATTTTTAGTGAGAAATTCTTTTCAGGATCCAGTTCTCTTCTCTGGTACATTGCGGTTCAATTTGGATCCATTCGGACTGTATGACGACCACGACATATGGTCAGCGCTTGAGTTGGCCCATTTGAAAAGTTTCGCTGCAGGACTCGCCGATGGACTGAATCATATTATTAGCGAGGGTGGTGAGAATATCAGTGTTGGTCAGAGGCAGTTGGTGTGCTTGGCGAGGGCATTACTTCGGAAGAGTAAAGTGTTGATTTTGGATGAAGCAACGGCAGCAGTTGATCTAGGAACAGATGCGCTGATTCAAGAAACGATCAGGCGTGAGTTCAAGTCAAGCACCGTATTGACGATTGCACATCGTTTGAATACGATCCTCGATTACGATAGGTAGGTTTTATCAAGTAATTGGCATTTGATATTTTCTTTTCGTTGATGTTGATGTTACACGAAAATGCGGTTGCTCTATTCATTGGCGCTGAAAGTTAGCTCAAAGTCATCGGAGGTCACTCTAATGGTTTATCTAGCGGAATGGCTGATCATTGTTATTGTTCTATTGCTATGACAATGGAATCGCATGAGACCGCCGTGATCGCTAACTCACCTTGGACAGATGATCGCCTGTTCAGCAATCCACTTCGATCACTCATGAGAATCTCTTGCGAAATTCAATCTCTGCGCGTTCTAGCGCACTCTTTGTTTGGAAAAAGATGAAGCAATCCAAAAGATCTCAATTCATTGTATCTAATTTCTCGATCTCAATCACTTGGCGGCAATCCTATGCTTTGCAAGGCCAAAGTTACAAATTTAATCAATTTTCTGAGCGGTCAGTTGCCCGGACTTCTGAATCCTCGTTTCATCAATTCATTGGGAATGTTTCAGAGTGATGGTACTAGACAAAGGAAGGATATACGAGTTCGATTCACCGCAGCGACTTCTCGCCAACCAATTTTCGGCGTTCTATGCAATGGCCAAGGACGCTAACATTATCGCATAATCAAGAGCGCTTCAGCTAATATTGGCATCATATCATTTGGTAGAATTTTATAGCGGCATTCACCACGGAGCAATTTAATACCGTCGATACGAGCTTGATATCACTGAGATCCTGAGATTCATCGTGTCCTATATATACAGTTAATATATCAAATCAGTTATTTATGTCCAACGTTTTGATACACTGTTTGGTTTGAGGAACGTGCTCATGCCAGCGAGTTTCACGTGTTATTTTCGTTGCTAAACAAACGAACAATTTGATGTATGATAGATATGAAGTTAATGATAACATACTGAATAATTACGTCGTAAATGTTTTTTCATGAATTGTTAAACAGCAACATAGTGATGCGAAAAAGTTATCGCCTTTTGAAAGTGTGTTGATTTTGTCCAAATTTTGCATTGTATTTAATTACTTTGTTATGTTATAACCAATGTGTTTTTTGTTGTTGAGATTATTGTGAAATGAATAAAAACTTTGAAATGCAATAAATAAAACTCATTCTAAATACCCTTAAATTGGATGATTTGGATGACAGTCAGAGAAAATTTAGTATGGAACGAGATTAAATGCATAATCTCGTAACTCGATACTTTCAGTCGGAGTTCATTATGTCCTTCTAGGATGCTCAATCTTAGCTACAGGATAGTTTACACCTTGGTTATGAATTTTCCTATCGGGTAAGTAATAGTTTCAATTAATTCCTGGACTTTTGTACTTCAAGCCAATAGTAAGACAAATTTCGAGTACACCTTTATTCAACATGTTCACTTCATAGAATCATGCCTTATTCTCCTAGAGCTGCGCTACGAAACTATACATAAATTGACCAAATTTATTCTAGTTGAATATGCAAGCAATTCACATTCCTGAACACCTCTCAAATAACAATGCGATTTCCGTCACTTGGCGAACTGGCACTTTCTTCGTAATTGGCGAATTATCTATTTAACAATTTATTTTTGAAAATGTTTCTGTGCAAAGTTCCTCAAGAATTTTTTACGTTTTAATTTTTCTCACTGCTGTTTAATGTATTTTTGCTTTTCCTTCTATTTCAATTACTTGGCCATCTTTTCCTGTTCGCTTCCATCTTATACGCTCATATTAAGATCGTTCGAGATGAGCAGACGCCATATCCTAACACCTACACAGTTTGCAATTGTTATGCGATGTTATTTTCTGCAAAAATGAGACCAACGAATCTGTAAAAATTCATTCGAAAATAGTTTGTAGAATTTCTTATTTTCAACTAATGCAATTTCACTAAACCAGCGCACATTGTACTGATATATTTAGTCATACTGAGTATCCGAGATGTCCCATTTGCTGTTCGTTTAATTTTTTTCATAATGAAATGAACAAAAGTCAGCCATACGTATCCTGAAATTTATGCTTGAAAAGCAGTCAACAGGAGAAAGTTTCCCAAATCAATCGGATTGCTAAATCTTCGTTCATTCCTCCCCAATTCATTCACAAAATTCACTTCATATAGTTCAATGAAAATACTTGCATGTGCTCAGTCTTTCAATTCCATTGAATCTGTGTGTCTGTTCACATTTTAGTGACTTCGTTGGATTGTTTGACGGACTTTCTCGAGTCGAGTTCAGTTCTTTCGATAGAATATCCAAAACGAAATCTCAACGCGCTTTGCTAAAATTCTTGTTCTTAAGTAAATGTTGAACACTTTTTTGAGAACATAGTTCAAATAACAATTTATCTCTGATACAAAACAACGTTCTTGACGTTTTGTGAGCGTAGATAGTGTTCGACTAAATCAATATTTATGTGCACCTGATGCATTGACATTGCTGAATGTGATCATTCGACTTTTTTCAATAATAATACATCCTAAATATTTATACAAGCATTATTGATAGCACTGCTATAGATAATGGGTTACACCACCGCACTAATACGCTTAAGTTATCACATTGAACATTTTTCATATGTGAATGCTGTGCAATTCGAACTCAACGTAGGAGTACGCTAAGGCTTAGGCTTAGCCCACTGATGAGGCTGACGCATAGGCTTCGGCTTCTGCGCCTGCTTGTCTGTGTGTGATGTGGCCCGTTATCTGTAAAAGTACCTCATTAACAAGCTTCTACAAAGAACTCAAAACTTTCATTCTGAAACGGACTAAATCCCTCCTTTAACATCAGTTGAATACTTTTGGTTTTAGCTAGTCACCACTTTACATACGTATTAATTCATGCACGTTACCGCTCTGTTGACTATGCATCTTATTAGTTTTTGGGGCACGTGCATAAATAAATGCTTCCTTGAAGTAGCGATTGTCAACAGCAGCAGTAGCAAAATTGTCTATAGCAGCAATGAATATATTGCAAAAACATTTGCGACGTTGTTTGTTCGCATTACGAAATGTATGCAACGAGAGCACGTGAATGAACACATGTCAAATGCGTGAATGCTGCTCTGTTGTGGTGTTTCATTCAGCAAATCTAGCAACACCCATACTCTATCATTTCTTTCTTTTCCCGTCTATTTTTAATGCAGGATAGCCGTCTGTCTGGTGTTGGCAAATTGTAACCTATTCCTAGTAGTTCGTAGTCAGAGATGTGAAACACAGGGAAAGTGCTCAGTATTTACCTAATCGCTAGAGAATCTGCAGAAATGCGCCTCTGGCCAAGAGACTTTGGCAGTTATGCAGCGAGCGTGCTGAAAATCTTTTTTAACTTATCAACTGTAATGATGGTGATAGCGATGATAATGATAATGCCAGTAATTGGTGGGTGTTCATCACAGTAAGATTAATGCTCGAAACAATTTGCTATTTGGCGTGTTTTTCTCTTTTGACATTTCCTCTTACTACTGTCAGTTGGAGGTCTTTTTCTACGTCTTCGTTTCCGTACTGCTTCGATGGCTGTGTTTCTTTGTTCTATTCCACACGTAGAGTTCGTATGGAAATTTCATCTTTTCTGCCGAAGGTATTATTAAAAGTCGTTTGCGTTTGCTGATTAAAAGTCTGATTAAATGTCGTCATGTGTTTGAAAACAGTTTCGTATTCCATTCTGTTCGAGCGATAACCAAGGGAAAAAGTTATCAGTCTCCCGCATCAACTAAGATCGTGATCCATGGTTGTTATCAATCAGTACTTATCAGTCAGTGCACCACAATACAGTCAATAATTGTTTGATTTTTAGTGGTCACAGCAACATTGCTGGATTGATTTATTAATGGTAGCTGGATGAAGCTGAGGTTTTTTTTTTACTTTCGAAGACACTGCATGTTGATAGGTGAGATTACAGCCACCAAGCTGGTGGAACTGGCGATAGGCGAATTTGTACTTTTGAATGCTTGTTTGAGTTCGAGATTAGAACAATGGACGCATGCAAGAATGGTTTTTGAGTCATTAGATTATGAAATTGATAAATTTATCGATTTCATAATCTAATGAGAAAAAAAAACAAACGGGTAAAATTTATCAGCGATTTATCACTTTGCACTGTTTTGAACATAAAAGTCATCTGATCTTATCAGTTTTCTAACAGTAAGGTTATTGACGCAGAAAAGCAAATGTTTCGGATGTTTTCAGGTCGGTTATCATGATGTATTCTATGATCACTGTTCGTTAGTTTTATGTCCCATAAAAAGGTAGATGCACGTGAAACAAACCCGACTTGTGAGAAGTGCACACCGACTTCATATTCTTTCAGTGATACGGGAGCGTAGATACTGAGAAATTCTCAAATGATTGGCTCATTAATATTGCTTTTTTGTCACATGCTACGTGCTTTGTTGTCAATAGTTTTGTTCAGTTGGTACCAAAGGAGCAACCTGTTTGTTTGACATACGTTGAGTGCATGATGAATGGGCAAAGGAGACGTTGTTGTTGTTGTTGTTGTTGACGATTGCAACTGCTGATTCTTGATCCTTTGATCCACACATGTTCCAGTGTTTTTTCGCATCAGATGATAAAAAGTCTTAATGATAAATGGTGAAAGTAAAGTATGAGCCATTTTATTTTCTTTGATACCAATTGAACAAACAAACTGAACAAATGAATTCGTCATTATGTGTTAACCTTAAGGTTAGTTTAGTTTCGGCAATGAAAAATTCATATTTCATATTCTTAAAATATGACGTGAAAATTGCGATTCTTTGGAACTCAGATTCAATCGCACAAGTAAATCGATAGGCCACATATGCAGCAATAATATCTTGTTGAGTTACTTGAGCGATTGAATCTTTCTATTGGATTGATTACATACTTGCTGTAGAGTGCAAATAAGGCGACTTTACGAATGCGCTCTCGTCCTCTCTATCGTGATATTTGCACATATTTCGCCATTTAGTTCTGTTGTTGGCTATTATGCTCACATATAGTATCAGCTTCGGACTATTCAGTGTAATGTTAATGCTTCGATCGTAAGTGGACGTTGCCGCTCTGATCATCTCATCAAATCCAGCGAGTTTAAGATCGGTTTCAATTTGTTTTTTTTTCAAATCCGAATTGGATCGATGAAGTCGATTTTTAGCTCGCACTGGCTCTTCAGTGAATTTTTCAGTGAATTAATGCAAGATTTGGCGTCTTAGAAATATTTTATTTTACTAGAAATTAATAATGTTTGAAGAAAAAAATGATGCATAAATTAATTTAATAGTATTCGAATAAACATCAGTGGGATGATGGTTCAGAGAGAGTAGTTACGACGAAGTGAGAACAGTTTCTCTGTGGTCATTCGTTGATCGGTTGGCAGACATAGCAAATCGATTGATCTGTTGTTTTTGATAGCGATGAGGACTTTCGTGAAGTACAGTTGTATCGCAATATCACACAGCAGCAGAACGCGAGTCGAATCGATACGATTAGTGTTCTATGTGAAGTGAATGTTTAAAATAGCATATTTGTTTGCACTTATATCTATCTATGTGCTAGATGGTTCGTAATATTATGATGTTTAAAGTTGTGTGCTAGTTTCAATGTATGGTGCGTAACTAATAATAACAACGATCCTTGTAATAATAATAGATTCTGCTGTAAATAATGGTTCACTCGATGGTCGATGGTCTTGCTGTTAGAAATCTGCTTTAGGGAAAAGTTACGACAGTATTTGATGCCTTCAGTATGTTACCATTGTTTATGAGTTGTATTTTGAAGCCGTATTAATTGTTGGCCTCAGTGCTGGTAGGTGTTTGCATGATATATCTGATTTGAACGGACGTTTGTGTTATCAGTAATTCAGTTATACGTCATCTTACGTCGGTCCAAGTAGAGGCGAATTAATTCGAATTTACTTGTCACTAGGCTAAGCCACAAACAACTATTCCCGGTTCTGTTTTGTATTTATAAATGCGTTTTTTAATAATATATGGTTAATAAGAATCTATTTTAAGCTTACGAACAAATAGGTTTATTGTTTTAGATATATTACAGAAAAAAATGTAGTACAGTAGAAAACGGTGTACAATCGAGAACGACTTAACTCGAAGCGACGTAATCCGAGGTATACCCGTATATCCAGTACATTCAGTCAGTCTCTCAGTTTTATTTAAAATCACCTTGTGAAGAACGCTTTCGGTCTTTTTTATAAAACTCAATGTTCGAATGAGGTAGAAATTGTAAGATTAGTTGAAAAATCAGGTGTATTTTTTTCAAGCGTTGATTTATTCATCGCCAGAAAGATTCTTTTTTACAATGGTACAGTGCGAAGTTTTTTTTTTGTTTGCTGGCAATATTGATGTGAAAGATTTTGTTGTTTTTACCTATGAAGTGTTGTATAATAGATTTAGATCAATTTGTTCTCCATTTGCAGAAATTCATTTGGTGATTAGCGGATAAAAAAGATGATTATTATGCAAAATATTTAAGATGCAATCTTAGAAACCAGAAAATAATGACGTAAATCAAAGTTTAGCGTTGCAATGAATCGAAGGTAAAGGTATTCATTTTTGTAGGAAAACTTTTTTCTTATAAATATTTATTGAGCGCTCTTGAAATATTGCCGACATTGGCTTCATTTTTGATCCCTTCTGCAATTCACATGCTATGTCAGTTGCAGTTCGATCGTGATGTTTAGTTTCACTACGTTCTCGTTCAGTCGATCAGTTTTGTTATCAATCGACGTCTTATGATTTATTTTTAATTGAGAGCTATTTTCTTTAAATAAGCTTAATATGCGAGCTAACGCGCATTCATGTAAACCACAATGAGTGGGTCCGTTTCATCGTGAAGTGTTATTCGTAACTTGTGCGAGTTTATAATGGTTTTTATTCTCGAGAATGATGGCTTATTTATTGCAGGTGAATGGACCGCGAAGCCTTCATACATTTCATTGGTGGCGCTCTTGGTGGAACGGCTGGGACGGCAATTACGTGTCCATTCGAAGTAATAACTGGATTAGTATAATGATGAAATAGTAGTGAAATTTATTGTACAACAACAAAATTTGTAACAAGTTAAGTATAAGTGCAAAAATGGAAACGATCCTATACATTATACTGTTTGACAAGCCAAAAACATCTGGGGTAGCAGAGTCAGTACATTTAGGGTTCAGTTGTCGTGTAAGCGTGATCTTATAATGATATCTTTTGGGTTAGTTTTGTCGAATGTTTAGAAAAACTTGAGTGGAGCAAGCTATTTATGAAGCAAGCAAATCCTTATTCAAGGTTGTGAAGACTCGTCTCCAAAGTTCTCATTATGCGAGCACGATCGGTGGACCGTCAACTTCTAACGGTGGACCTTCACCGAACGACGGATCCGGTGGAAGTGGTCATTCGAACAGCACACGGCATATCACGAATCATTATTTTAAGCGTTACGCACCACCGCGTAAGTTAAAGGAATCAGTGTTTATAATGACTGTATGTATTGATTCATCATGCCTTTCGAATTGAAATTTCAGGCATGGTTTAACCTTTGTTAAGTAACCTCCTTTTCGAAGTATTCTTATGAGTTTACTTTTCCGGGTATAGTTACTTGTCTCATTCAGCAGTACTGATATGTGCGGGAGATTGTGTGCACCTCAACTTGAATGATGTTTTAACAACATTTTGAGTTATCTTTTTACGCCCATTTTACGTCTTCACGAAAGGCGTGCGTAAATGTCTAGTAAGTCTAGTGTATATGCGAAAGTCCTGCCTGTTGGTTAGTGCAGAAAAGCGTATTCCAGGGATTTTCCCTTGTCTAAGAACTGTATTCCTGTCGCGGTGAGCGATACTGATTTTTTTGAGTTATGGCCTGACTGTTTCAGTGTTACAACATCCATCTGCGAAAGTGCGACCAGGCCTCATGTGGCCAACGCCGCAATTTTCGATCATCCAACAACAGCAATTGAAACTTCATGTAGGAAATGGTGATTCCGCTGTTGATTTCTGGCGACGAAAGAATGTTTTCAAGCTCTTTCAGTAGGTAATTTTGTCCGTGTTGAGCTTACATCGTTGTCAAAGCAATACCAGTTCGATACGCCGTGAGGATGCTTTCCATTATATAATCTTTCATAAGCAACTTTAGTTTTCGTGATGAAAGAAGTATAGAAAACGTCGCTGATTTTATAGGTGACACTGGGTTTATCCTTAGTATTAGCGAATAAAAATGTTCGTGAAAGCATTATTTGATAAATTCAGGAAATGATAGGCCACGATTAGGACAACGGCTGATACACACTCTGAAATGTATATGTGCAAATTTCCTCTTGTTTTGTTAAATTCACTACCATTCTGCAACATACTGCAGTACCATTTAGCATTTTACATTCTTTACACTCAGTTAAGGTGTCCACGTAAAGCATGTGCGGTATATTTGTGTCTCCATAAATTAGTTATTTGGAATTTTTCGTGAAGAATTTTACTGATGGAATACTTTGAAATATTGTTCGTCATCGTAATTTCGATATCGAATGACTTAAATGAATGACTTCGATATCGATTTCGTGTTTCGATATCGAAGTCATTCATTATCGTAAAAGGATATGAAATGCGCAAGAGAAAGCCCGTCCATCAGTTGGTCTCGTAGGTAAGAGGTATATGTAGGTGGAGAAGTGCAGATCACGTTAATGATTTAATGATGATGTGGTGGAATAATTTTAGACATATTGACCTGACGTCGGATTGAATAACTCTGGGCTTTGATGTTTGAGTAGAGGTAATGGGAAGACAAGTAGGCTAGCTGTTAATGATAATAGAGGTGAGCGGTGCGAGATGATATATTATAAAACTTAAGCCAATCAGTCCCAAGGAGTGTTTATTGAAAACTTTTAAAATCCTTTTTAACATATGTCAAGAACATTCTCGTTCCATCGCATTTCAGTCAGATAATTACCAACGAAGGAGTGGGCGCACTCTACAAAGGTTTAGGTCCGAATTTGGTTGGCGTAGCTCCATCGAAGTGAGTTGTTATGGTTTTTTCTTCATTTGAAGTGGTTTTTGACTTTCATTGTCAGATTTTTGCAGTATTTCTTGCATTTTGTGCATTCTTTGCATGCTCAAACTGTGAAGAACTGAAGTTTGTTTTTCAGAGCGGTCTATTTCTATACGTATTCATCATGTAAGCGCATTTTCAATGATGTTGATGCGTTTGTGCCGAATAGTGCCATTGTACATATGCTATCTGCTGGTTGCGCAGGTTAGTTGTTGTTTGAGAGAATTTTTCGGTTATTGTTATCCAATTTCAAGACACATCAAGGAATGTGAACACGAAGTTTTGAAGTTAATAAATTGACGACACGACTAATTTCGACTTTTTTGTTCGAGAAAAAGTATTTAACAGTTGGAATTCTAAAGCTTTGTGGTATATAGGTTTCGTGGCTGCGACAGTTGTGAATCCTATTTGGTTGGTGAAAACCAGATTGCAGTTAAATAGAGGACGTTCATCGATAACTCAATGCATCAAGAAAGTTTACCGAAACGAGGGTCTCAAAGGATTCTATCGAGTAAGTCATGATATTACTTCACTTTGGTGATTTCTTGGAACTTATAAGTTGTTTGACACAACGAGTGAGAAACCCATTGTACCAAACAACTTATATATGTATCATTAAGAAACTCAAGTGAAAATAATTGCAATTAGGATTGAAAAAAATCACGCCATCCCAACTGTTTCTTGGAGTTATCGTTTGAGTGATTCCAGGGAGTAACCGCATCATATATGGGTATTTCGGAGACAATGATTCAATTCGTGCTCTATGAACATGTCAGGAGTCATTTGGTGAAAGCAGCCGCCCGGAATGCCGCTGAATCGGAATACGATGAGGATAAACGAAACACAATTGATTTCTTGCATTTCATGTTAGCCGGAGGAACAGCGAAATTCTTTGCCTGTGTGGCAGCATATCCACACGGTATTGTCTTCTAGCATTTCATTTTGAAAATTGGTTTTGCTATTTCATAACTTTTCCTTTCGCTGTTTTACTGGTGGTATTGGTGTCGTATTCCTGTACGGATGGAATATTTTGTTAGGTCGAAAACGTTAGTCGTTCTTTTGATTGTAATTCTCATGTGCATTTTGCAATGATTAAATGTTCATTAGTGTTCGCATATGTAATTTGCAGAAGTAGTAAGGACACGACTCCGTGAAGAGCACACTAAAGCAACGGGTTTCTTCTCAACGCTATTCTCGATCTATCGCTACGAGGGTTTTCGTGCACTCTATCGTGGTTTATCTGTTCAGGTATGTGTGATGGATGTTACTTACATTCACTTTCACCTTACTCGTTTCATTAATCCTGTTTTACTTCAAAATAATTCGCAGTTTTCGTTGTTTTGATAAAGTGTGACTAAAAAATGTAAATTTCAGTTGTTACGAACAGTACCGAATACGGCGATAACAATGGGTACATATGAAGTGGTTATTTATTTCCTGCATAAATGATAGAATAAACGCGGTGAAGGATGGCCACAAAAGTCGGTAATATTCGTAATGGTCGTGAGATTACAAGGCATTATGCGGTAGTGATTGGACAATATCCTTGCAGTTGATTACTATTATCGTTGTATGGTCCATTCAGAAACATTGTTACTTTCATTGTTGTAATTTTATAGTTGATTCGTTTCATAATTTCATTCCTTCGTATTGTTTTTATCAGTCCGCTTCTATTTTGCTCTTACGCTTAAATAATTTATGGTTGATGTATTGTGAAATCATTCACAGTCTTCCTTAAAACATGAAGATAAACGAGTAATGTGGAAGCCCTCCAGTTGTTACGAACTAAGAAATACCGGTTAAGTGTGAAAAGGGTGATGTATATGTTCATTTGCATTTTTGTCTATTTCTTTTTGTGTGTTTATATGCAAGTGTTTAAAAAGATCAACAATCTTCCTGGATGTCAAGACTGTTAAGAACAGTAGAGGAGAGCTGTATAGGGGAATGGTGACATGGTTAACGGATACTCGGGGGAGGGGGGGAGGGAGGGAGGGAGAGAGATAGAAGAGGGTTTTCTATTTCCAGGACTGAAACGGAAACAGCTGATCGAAAGAGTCCCCACAGCATCTCCTCCCGTCCAGTTTCTGAACTTACATTACGGTATATGAGCGCGTTTTTTAATGTAAAATATGGTGCTCACTTGCTTCTGGAAACGTACTTGGCTTTATAAGGCTGATATGATATACATACTATAAATTATGATGTGAAATGGCGTTGTTATTTTATGCATAGATTTTATAAGTTGGATGTTTTACGCGTATTTTTGCCGTTGTTCGAACTTAAGCGTATGGTGCCTTTGCAGAAAAGACAGTGTTCATTTATAATCGTCTTCGATTATGACAATCATAATGATGATAATAATGTGACTGTGATTACAGTTGTAAAAAGAATGATCAGTATTGGTATTACGATTGTTACTTTTGTTGTAATTGTTACTTTGTTAATTTTTGTTACATGTTTTTACACGCAAAGGGTTCCGATGACTCATTTTTTCCACTGTGCTAGTACAGATTATTCAAGCTGGAGTTTCTATATATAAGGGGATTTTCTGAGAGTCCTATAAATGATGTGGAAATCGACGTTACGATCAGGAAATTTTCGTTCTTTGAAAATGGTCAGACAAAGCGAAAAAATTTCTCCTTGATTGACAGAATGAAAGTTGTTTATTGACTTGTTGTTTGATTGGAAGTGACGGATTCATCATCGTGACCGGAAAAAATGACTGAAGAGAGAAGAAGAGAAAAATCGCAAGTGGAAAGTTGAACTGGAACACTAACTGATTGAATACAGTGATAAACTGTTAATCTGTTGAACTGTCGAGAGACTGTTGTTGCATATTTTCCCTTTTTATTGTTCATTTCTATTGCTATGTTAAGAACTTTGTTCGTTCATTTCTTTGGAATGGTTGAAATTTTCAAAAATCATGCAGTTTTTTTCACGACGCAAGTTCCTCATCTTTTTCAAATTCACACAACATTTGTTGCGTTTGCATTGTTCTTGTTAAGTTGCCATGCGCGTTGAATGTAATCCTGAAAAAGATGCTATTTTATCGCATATGTTTATATATTTTGTGCTAATACTGCTGACTATAACTGCTCATTCTTTGCTCGTTTGTTGTTGTTATTGTTCGTCCTTTATTTATATCATATATTCATAGGTGTTATGTCCTGTTAGTGAAATTTTCTGTAGATTTTTATTGTTGGTGAGTACGCATATTATATGAAAGAACAATGCAATGATTCTTTCTAAAATTACCGTATGGAGACGAACTGAAAACCTTCGATAACCATACGCATTGCAATCTCACCAACAAACGCATGGTCGATACTCAAAGTCCGATTTAAACCAATATAATAGCTGATGGATCATATACATAGCATTTTAGTGCTGAGTGCTATTATCAACATTTTGATGCATTATTCTAATTTTGTTTGCCTGAGTGTAAGAGTGCTCATTGGCAGTTGGTCCGGATCTCGCAGAAAATAGAGGCTGATAGATTTTGAGCGATTCATTTGAGTATCGTCTAAGCAGAGAGCACGGATAGGCAATCAAATGTAGTGGATTAATACACTGTGAGATAAGTGTATACATGAAACCGTTCAGCCACTCGGGATACGTCTAGAAGCGTTGTTAGAGTTGTGCAATCAACTCTTAGTGTCGTTTCAGCAAGATAAAGTACGCAAATAGGAGACGAGGAGGGAGCGTGAACAGCAATCACATAAATAGCTTCAAAGTCCTGAGTGATAACGAAGGATAAGACATGAGCTGGCCGAAAGTGTTTTGATTCAAGTCGTCTTTTGCAAAATCATGACGATGATTACAAACTGGTGGAATCTAGTGATTTTCTTTCAAACTGGACGGTGTTCGACTTGATTGCATGTCATGTTATTGTTGAACATGAAAAGAATAGAATAAATTTTCATTTCTGAATCAGAATTTTTCTAGTTTTTGCGTACTTATGTCAGATTTGTCTGTCACTTTGAATGTTGTGACTAAAATTTTATTTGGAACGCATCATGCATCATATTCGTTTAACAAAACCGATAGGATCAAACACATTCCATGCATACATACAATTGGTGATATGTTTTGAAGTAATTCACAGATCGGTGCTGGTTTCATGTGTTAATATCAATGACACTAACGATATAACAAATAATAAATCAGTTGGATGATATCAATACGAGTATAATTACATTAAAAGCAATAAATTGAGTTCATTTGATCAGAAGCAAAATAGAAACGATTGAAACCGAAATCATCACTGTAATGAATTTTGATGGCGTCAATAATGTCGCAGAAGCAGTTGATGACGTTTCAATAACGGTTTGCTGACTCGGTTCAGTTGATACATAATGATCTCCAGTAGTAGAAGTGACCTCTGCGGAAATCTCCTGAAATGATCCCTACTCATTCGACTTCTTTGTGGTCATTTGATAGATTTTACCGGTAAATTATCAAGTATTCCATCGTTTCAATAGTAGTAAAGATTATGTTTCAGTTAGTGTGCTGCGAGGACAGGAAAAAAAGTTGGGGACGCGAAAAGTCGTGGACAAAACATCCGAAGTTCCCCAACTCCCGCAGTACTCTAGTTTTAACCATATAATCTCAGAAATTATTATTCTAACAGTGCAAGAGTAAAGCTGTACAGATAGTTGAACAACGGCGAAGGCTTCAGCTCATGATTGTTAAATTATCAGACAGTGCAAACAATATGAAAATTCTGTATCTCCAGAGTGCAGGTTGTCATTTCATATTGGGATATTTTTTCTCATTTCAACTCATGCTATCCTTAGAGGTATGGATGTATAAATATGTTCGCATATAATTGAGTTGGAGATGAAAGCACGCTCATCTGTGCTCACTTACCTCCGAACAAGCTCTGAGCGTAGTATTTTTGAGATTTTCACAGAGTTGATCCTCCTGTTTCGTGCATGTGCAATGTGCAAGTGCAGCGCCTTTTTCAGTTGCAAATGTATCCTTCAAGCGCTGTTTGCACTGGTCACTGCACTGATCGTGCACCGCTTCTGATTCACACTCCGATGTGAATACTTCCCATTTGGCATTGCACTGAAACAGTTATGAATACAGCTTTGTTCCAGGTGTAGTGATGATTCAAGCCCTATGATTACCGTAAGATTCATTAGATCAAAGTCCTTATCTTTACACCTGCGTCGTCCGCAGTTGATCAGTCGGAGAGCTTTGGTACTCATAGAAAATTCATTTTTCGAAAATGATCAATGTGTCTCTAAGGATCGATCATTATCCCGCTTTAAACTACAAACTGATATAATGAACTCGTTCTTTCATTTTGGGTTATGGTCTTTAACTCTCCGGGAAGACACATAAATCCTAAACTTCCGGAAAGGTTTCCTTGATAAGCAGCTGGCGATTGAAGAGAGAAACAAGAATTCTATGAATTCAAATTTGAAGATTTCATGTTCAAAACATTTATTGGTGGATCATCCGATCGTGTATGAATGTAAGAAATCGCAACTTACGGTCATATCTGCCTCACAAATTAGTTTCGCCAGATTGCAATGAAGTGGACTTCGTTCGGGTAACAAGTTGCACATTTTCATTTCATATCTCCCAGGAATGCACGATGCATCGGTTCGCAACAGGGCCCTTCCCAAACGATTCTGATACAGATTGAGCACAGCGTTTCGGCACTGTGGCTGACAAGTGCTTGTTATACTGCAATTTAACGTTACTAACTCAAAAACGTCCTCGAATTAAAAAAATTCTCATCGATGTTTAATGCAAAATACGAGCATTATTGTGACTCATCATTGATTGTTCTGATTCGCATGAAATTCAGTTCTGATTTCTCCCTCCTTCCGGATCACTTATATGGTTTCCCTAAAAATCTATCCAGGAGTTATATCGTAAATGTTTGGCATCGTGTTGATAACCAGCACGAGCCGAATTTCAATGCCATCAACTGGTATCGAACGCGGCTAATCGGTTGGTGATTTCTTAAGAAAAACTCGAAATTCGCTGGACAAAGACACAATGTTCGGTCGACGGCCACCGAAGAAAATCTATTCGCAATTTTCGTTCGTTACATATGTTTCTCTTAAGTAGTGAGTTACTTACTTATGCCACTCTTGAAGCTGATACATTCACTTGAGTCACTAGTTTCAAATTACTCGTGTTATGATCATTCATGTGGGTTCACTGATCTACAGATCTGGCTTTTACAAGTCTGACTGAGATCAAACTTTGCAAATCTGACTCATTCATCGGATTAACGAATTTTTTGATGATGACTCATAAAAAGTGATTGAAACTGAATTTTGATGAAATTCGAAATTAACTTATAGTTAGATAATCCTGTCGACGATTAGTGGTCTCTGAACAATCAGTTCTTATCAAGTTAATCAAAAAAACTGGAAGGATTCTTGCAGAAGATATGATCCTATTTCCGATTTGATATCCATTCAGAGAATTAGATTTGTAAGAGATACACCAGTTTGACAAGGATGATACACAACAAATCCGATGGAACTGATTTGTTATTATAATCGTCTTGCAGATTACAAAAAACAATATCCTATCACATGCATTGTTGTTGTTGAATTAATTTAATTCATGCAAAATATGATGTCAGCGATCATTTCTACTACAATTCTGACACACTGACAAAATTTCACAGTGATTCACCAGTTCAAAAGTATTATTTTCAGTTGACTGATGAAACCACAGCTTGTTAATCATCAACGAGTTACCTTTCATCATGGCATACAACTCATTCACTTATCAGTGCTATTTCGCAGTTGAGCAATTCAGCCAATTTTTTTATTTTTGAAACGTTATTACAAGGTATCTGTTCAATATTACAAAATCATTGTTTACCATATTCGAACCGAAAGGAAACGATTTATGATTTCGTAAAATTCACATGATAAAATTCATTCACTGCATTATAATTGTGCCTGCAGTTAATCTAATCCTTAAGAGAAATCGATTTGTGCTTAACCATTCCAAGGACATGTTTTTCGATTTTTATTAAACAGTCGGAAATGGTTACTATTCGAACACAGAAAAGTGGATGAAAATATCGGAGACTGAACTCTAAACGTCACTGTCAGTGAATCAAATTGACCCTTACTCCAGTTTCATTCCACATTCTTACACTCAGGATGTATCTTAATTCCACTTTAGGAACTGTTCATCAAATAACTTGTTAAACTGTTCGGCAAGGTATTCCGAAGCAGTTTTCCTTTGAAATCGTTGGGCTCAATCTCATCTGCTTTCTAGTGAGTCTGACTCATTTCCTTTTGAAGAATAACCTCTCAAGATGCTTAATTTTTCAATGTAATGATTGAAATATTATAGAACTAATATGAATTTTCAATTTAATATTCACGGCAACTTGAGAACGTATCTAATAGTAAGATGTTGTATGGAAACCACCTACCACGTCGATTGAAGAACTGCCAGTCGATGCACGCAGTCGGTATCTTCTTCACATTTCAAACTTGCTTCTTTGCATTCCTCTGACATTTTCGGCTGTGCACAAACGAGCACGATTAATACTGACGATAAAATGCAACAAGTAGTGAACCGCAAGGAATTACTATCCATGACTATTTGTTGATTAGTAAAACTCTTTCGACTGTTCGCCTTTGTCGTAAACTGTCGTTGAGGGTGTTGAACGGGCAGTAGTGAATTGCGACAGAATAAACTGTGAGGAGGTAGCTTCTTAAGAAGATCGATGTGAAGTGAGCCAAAAATATCCGTTAAAAGTGATGCAAATGATAATAATGACCAATAGGTCAAGCAGGTTAAAGGCGCCGGACTGTCCGCGCAAATTAAAATGTATCACCTATTTGATCTAGATCTGACCACAGTGGTCTCGAAATATCTCACTATCGATAGCGTTCACTCCCAATATCTCCCACCCCTTCAATAGAATGCCGTCAAGCAGAGAGTGCAACTACCAGCTTTGACGAATACAGCAACAGTTAGATTGGCACCGAAACTCGATGAGCACGGTGGCGAACAATGAGAGTTTGATGAGACTGACGATGTTACAATGGATTCTGAAAGCAGAACTAGCGATATCGATTAAGAACAAGTGATGTGGGTGATTAAATAGTAAAGCGAATGCTTTTACTGAGCAACAGCGATTAGCGTAAATATGGGCAGATAGATAATCACGTCAGCGAAAACAGCGAAGGACAACAACACAAAAAATGACAAACAATCAAAGTTTTAATCATGATGAACTCTTTACACAACGTGAATCATTCAATCAAAATTTTGAATGTATATAATTGCTGTTTACGATGTGGACACTGAGTGGGTTACATTGAAATCTGGTAAGAAATGATGATATATCTGGTATTGAACGGATTTTGGTTAGGGATATCGGTCGCTATTTTATGTCAACAATGGCTCACGATGTTGCTAATCTTCATCTCACTGATTCCATCTGATATTAGGTACTGACCAGTACGGACAGTCAGTCAATCCAACGGACGGTTTCAAACAGATATCTATCTGTCAGCAAGGATTAGTAAACATAAAATTTTAGTTCAGTGAGATTTTGGACTGACTTGAGAGTCAAGAGTAAACAGTCGATCAGCTATACTGATTGAAGAGAAGAGTGAAAACACAAATATTATATGACATTCGATATTTATTGGCGAAAAGAAATCGTTTACGACTGGTCAGCAGTTTACAAAAAATGCGTTGAGTGACCCTGAGATATATAGCAGTGGTCATCGAAGTCCACTCAAGTCAAACCAGATATGGACATAGATATGGATATTCGGCATCTTTCATTTGTTAGTTGCACCCACGCACACTTACTCAAACACTTTTACAAAACAACTGCCTTCTATTCATCTATCAAAGTGCCGAAACGGATCGTATTTTAGAAGAAAACCAGTAGAGGCGTTGAGCAAGACAGTTTATTTGGTTTGTTTTACTTCTGAATTTAGCAAACAAACTGAACTGAGTTTAATGCATTGGTGGTGTCAGCTTTCTTTTGAAAGCTCGAATGGTCAGTGTTGGATGGTAAACTGAACGTGTGGAAACGAAATAAAAACATACAAAGAACCATCGAAACTGCTTACTATCGATTAATCTAGACTAGCCAATAGTGATGATATGCGAATGACGATCGATCGGAAAAACCTGACAATTTTGGTTGAAATTCCAATACTCGGATTGCGACCGAACAATTTAGAAGGTCGGTCGAAAGTTCGGCTGTCGGAACTTCAAAATATCGGTTCGATCGGATTCCAACCAAACGACTCCAACAGTCAGTCGGAAATCCGACAGCTAGAATGTTGAAATATGAATTCAGTCGGATTCCGACCGAAATGAAATTTCTCTCGGATGCCTTTACTACCAGCTAGTCCATATGATATCAGCTGTAGTCTTTGATCGGAGAATACTTCGCCAGCAGTCATAACCCATATTAATATGCAACATCCACTTGGACTGATTTCATTTGCAAAGCTGTGATTGATATTTTATTGGTTTTCAAAATGTGGAACAGAGCAGAACAGGGCAGCATATGCTCGGAAATAGGTCATTCAAATAAAATTAAATCAATCATGTACTCGAACACGCATCTATATTCAAGAGTGCTCTACAGATCTGGTCGAAACCTACCACTGCTTGATACAAAGCTCAATGTAAACACCTGAAAGTGTTTGGTCACTCGAAGCATTTCGGGTGCTGTGTCCAAGGAGCAGTCGGTAAATGATATGAACTAAAAGTTACTCGTAATAAAATTCTTTAAAAACGAGAAAAATAAAACAATGAATTTAACAGATTCAATGCAACTGACGATGAGCAATGAATAGTTAGTTAGAGGTACAATAAACGATATGTACGTGTGCATAAGACCTGATCAAGGTGTCATCAAATCTGGCGAAATTTTGTTATGGTATACTACAATTGCAATTTCAACTTCTGTCGCTGATCATGTTTTGATTGTAAAATTACAGATTCAGTGAATAATTGAATGGTGAATGATCAGCTATTGTATGTTGCCTACAGCCCATTAGCATGGTTGCATTTCGCATTAATCAGTCGAATCGACCACGAATAACACTCAAAATCTGCTTTAATCCTCCACGAAAGCTGCTTCAATACAATGCGTGTCGATGTTCATCTCTTGTATCCACTTCAATAACAAATGATATCGTGGCAGCTGTACAATCACGTGTAAGTTACATACATTCTCTAAATGAAATCGTTTTAAATAACGAAAATGTCAATGAAACTAACAGTAATTTCACAAAGAGTCTACCATATGCGTAGACAATGATAGTCATTCATATGCGTAATTTCACAGAGTCATAAATGATCTCAAAATAATGATGCTAACTATTCTAACCGTAATTGTTATTCCACTCAGATCGTCGAGATTAAAGAAAACTTTGTTTCGAAGAAAAGAAACGCTTTAGCTTCACAATGGATCGCAAAATAATTGTGGGCAAAAATTATTCACGTGCTGCGCACGATATTACTATGTAATTACCTAATTATGTGATAGTCTGTTTGATATTATGCAGTTTCTGCGATATCAATATGTTTATTCCGCAGTCCGATGAATGCGTTTCAAGAGATCGGACATCATTCATTAGACTTTCCACCTCATTCAAGCACATGAATCTTGAGAGTTTTTATTAATGATTTGACATCACATTATTCGATGCCACTCAAGCAAACAATTCATGAGTATTGTTCGAAATGATACCTACGATTAAATTGACAAAATATTCACCAATAATAACAGAAATGATTTTATTGAAAAATATTAATAATGAAAATTTGAACATTGAATAAAATTGCAAAAATTCATGCGCATCAAAACTCTTCTATTGAAGCGCATAAAAAATTCATCGGAGTAGTCACGGATTAGTTAAATTGAATGAATTCGGAGTTTGATATTTATGTTGATGTGTTCATTGAGCGTTGCAGATGTATTATATAATCCAATAAACGAAAATTTCTTGTTTGTCTTTTCAACGGATGACTCTTCGTGTCTCGTTTGTGTGGAAATCGAGTTCCTATAGAAATCGAAATTGTTTGACAATTGAAGTTTTGATCTCTTCAAATAGAATTGAATGATGAGGTTCATTTGAGCATGTGTGAGGATGCGTGCATGATCAAATGTGCTCCTAAAAAGACTATTTCTTTGAACAGGCGGCGCTCTTTATCTGGAAAATCTTCAGCAGCTGAATTCAATTCATATCAAATAATTCATGCGTATCTATTCATTTATTCTTTGAAAAGCGAATTTATTCTTAATTACTTGCCGTTCGTTTGAATGTGAAAGCACTCATCCCTTTGAGATTTTCCTCATTTCGATTTTCAAGAGCGCAATCCCCTGGTATTGTTTTCTTAAAAATGAGAATTTCACTCTCTCAAAATACAACTAAAACATGAAATATGCATAAGAATGATGAGCTCCGATAAGATTGATCGTGACGGATGTATGCGTACGGATAAAAGACACCTTCAAAGCACTTTAATCCTCTAACAATCCTACTTACGTATAAAATAATCCTCTAAAATAAACCAAAATCGATCCATTACTCCTTATTTATTGATTAATGCTTTTTATAGTCTCCCTTCCATTTTCATTCATTTATCTTGAGGAGAGACTTTGAGATACCACTCTATATGCAATAGGTTGCATTTGTCGACTCAATGTTAAGGATGTAAATCCGGACAGGTTCACTGTCGATTTTGCTGATTCTTCACTTAAGTTTTAGATGCCTTGTGAGCTTTTAAACAGTTCCCTAGGTGCTCTGCATTCTCAATTGCTCTGTAGTGCGCTATCCGAGCGCTAAAAGAGCGAGATCTTGCAGGAATTTGATTTGAGCATGTTCCTCGGTGGTGTGATGTTGAATCGCATTGGAAGGATAATCGAAATCGCTTCGTAAATTTCGATCTTTTTTTCGCAATGACTTGCTCATGTTTGCGTCTTATTGTTAATTGAGTTACTTCGTGTTTCGCAGTTAGATTCATTCATCTGCAGTAATGTTCTCTCTGCTTGTCCAGAACTAAAGTTGTGCAATCCTTAAAACAGTGGAAATATATCGATTAATGATTCGATTCAAAACTGTCATGATTTTTTTTTCGAATTGGCAAGAACATAGCTTGCTTGCAGTTGAATGACTACTCGGATGAGCATTTGCTGATCGTGAGTGATAGATTTTTAGCTCGAAACATTGCACTTTGAAAGTGCAAACGAAATTAAATTCGAAACAAAATGCGAGAGTTCCACCCAAATTAAACTATCATTATCCAGAATGTAACGATATTTCTCGTTCAATTTGATTGACATTATTTCGTTTTGAATTCAACAAAGGGTAAACTGAAGTGAGAGAAAAAATGTTTTGGAATTTGTTCGTTTGATATGAAAGCGTACTTGAGTGATTTATGCCTGCATTTCTAAAGCTTTCATCCAAAAAGTACATTTAATTTTAGTAACATTCACCTCAGTTGTCAATTAATTTTGTTAATTTTCCCTCTTCTGTGGACTGCTAATTTCTTATGATTTTTCAAACTGATTGACGTATTACGCAACCACTCGATTGCTCACTAGAACATTTTGTTAGCACAACTCTACGAACGTTCTCATTTGATGTATTGGAAACAAACCGATGTCAGTAAATGATAGACGACGAGTATTGCATCGAAATGGTATATAAAGAAAGTGCATTCGTACACTTTTCCCTTTCACATCAAATGGATATATTTGATGAAATGAGCCAAATGATGAGGCAATCCCATTTCAGATATTTGCACAAATAAATTGGTTTCTAGCGTGGAATTCAGATGCGTGGTTTCTGATTTGCGTTGCAAATTGATTAAATGTCATCACCAGTGATTTATTTTTCTTCGATGTATGTAGAAAATTGAATTCAATGTAAGATTTCCTTAACATGATTCATTACGCTCCAGACTAAGGACGAACATTTCGGTGCATTGAATTCGTTTCTTAAATTGCGATTTCGACCTGAGCCTCTCGTTTAACCTGAATTGTGAGTCGTCTCATACCTTATTATTTTATCTTGATGTATTATTCTATTTCATCTTTCTTGTCACCATTCAAGTCTATTCTTCAGCTCAACTCAATGAATAATGAATGATCAGAAACTATTACCGAATTTTTTGATGGATCGGCTGACCATCCTTTATTCTGTCCTTTGAGTAACTTGCTTATATTCACAGTCGTAATCAAACTCTTTATTAGATTTTTGTGCGAGCGGAGTTTTTCCGATGGTGTATTTGCTATAGTTTTGGAATACAATCTAATTGAAGGGCGTTCTTAATTAAATTTTCAATTTTCAAACAGAGCGAAACAAAAGACGATATTAAGAGGATTAAATGTGTGATAACTCATACATCGTTCATCGTCCATCTCTACGAGCGATCTTTCATCCATGAAAGTGCCCTTCAATGTTCCGATAAATTCTTTTACTTCAAACAAAGAATGCGTAGGTATGACGTTTTGCAGCCAGCCCGACTGTGAGTGGCAATATTCATTTCGAAAATCACGTCAAAGGAAATTCGTCTGTGGTCAATTCAAAGTGATACAATTGGAAACGAGATTATGAGCAATACGTGTTAAGTGTTGTGGTAATCAAAGGATCGATCTTATGGTATTACATCTAATGAGACGGAATATATATTAATTTTTACATGTGAGTAAATTTCTTGCAGGAAGAATTGTTCAGTCATGGAATTGTTTTGAAAAGATGATGAACGGCCTTCATTTGAAGCCCGTGAATAAAAATCAAGAGAATTTGCTCACTTTAAGTTGTAATTCCAGGAAGTTGGTTCAAATGAAGTAATTTTGAACAATATGATCTTTATTGAGGTAAATCAGTAATTAGTTTACAATTAGCCATACAATTAGTCTGTATGGTTCAGATAATCGTATATATACGTTAGCATCTCTGAAAATGTGCCACTCGCTCCAGTGACTGTGATGTTTGGTCATGATATAATCCATCGATCATAATGTTGCCACAGGTTAGTCTATACTAATTTCAGATGATTTGTGGATAATCATATTGCCATCGACCTCAAAGTCGATTCTAGTCAGAGAGCTGTAGTCGATTCACAGAAATTAACTCACGATTGCTGATTTATTAAATTAGTTTATATAGCTTGGTTGATGGTGAAATAAAGAAAACGCTGTCTGCAAGGAAGACATCAAAGACTGCCCTATGAAATGAAAAAATGTTTCGGCATGACTTTATCCTTGTGTGAATTATCGATCACAGCTGCTAATGCTGATGATGTCATTCATATTAATGGTAAAATATCAGTTGTAATATGAAGGTTGATGAAAATGATTATAAGGACGATAATAATAGTGAAAATAATAATAATGACAATACTACCACTAATGATAATATAATAATAAACGATAATAATAATTATCATAATGGAAAATAATAAAAATATCACATGCAATCCATCTAATAATGAGAATGACACTGAGGAAAATAGTGATGATCATTCATGATTAAGAAAGGTCCTGATTATGGTGCGATGCTAATCAAAGGAACCGCAGCCGTAGTAATGTGCATATCGCTGGCGTTGATCTTCTTGGTGATCGGTAATATGGTCTATCAAAAATTCTCGAATCAAATCGAACTGCCAAGAAGAGTAATTATTCTTAAACTTCTTGTAGACTGTAGATTGATGTCTCTGAAAAGACATCTGAAACCAGAAAACATTCCAGTTTGAACACGGAATAATAATGAGCCAATGCATTCGATAAATAATAGATGTGAAAATGTATCTTCATAACGATATTTTGATGCCGTTCGTGCTAACTTTTTGAAGCAGCTTCCGCGTATTCATTTCGAATCGACATCAGTAAATGACTAATAACGACTGATCTACTTTTCGATCCAATAAATTTTTCATTAGCTCCAACAATAAAATTTAAAAGCTTTCTTATATAAAAACGTGCAAACTCGACTGAGAATTTTTCTGCAACAGCTGAAAGCATGCAAAGAACTGAAGAAATATGCCAAAGAATTCGCATGTTTTCATGCTAAACCATTCGATTTTCTAGTCTCCATTCTTACTGAAGGCGAAATTTCTGAACTTTCACACATATCGAGTGCGAATCCAACGATGTTCTTTGCAAATTTCAGAAACGACATTAGCAAACGCATTCGATACTCAGAGAATTTATCGGTGGATAGCAGTGCTGTTAGTAGAGAGCAGTTCACAAGCTTATCCACAAGTAGAAACAACCAAGAAGGCAGGTGAGTTCCATGAGCGAGAAATATTTCCATGCAAATGATTTGTCAGGGCATGATGCTTTGCGATTCTCGCATATGTGACTTGCTGTTCGCAAAAAAAATTCTTTCCAAAAGTAACACCTGATTTACCTTCATCATGTAAAACTGCATTTATATTCGAACTTTCATTTCTGTTTTCCTTTCCTTTTTGCAAGGAAGCTAGCTGGAATTATTGGTGGTTTTTTTCATCTGGCACAAAATTTCTGAGAACTGTCACTTTCACTGTTTCCTTCTTCATGACGCATTTTGCCCTGATAGCAGACTGCAGTTCTTCGCTCCAACAATCCATGTGAGCGCAATTCTCTTCTCCCGTGAAAATTGTTCGTATTTTGTGACAAATCAGAAGAGATTTAAAAAATTGCTCCAGAAGATATCTGTTAGGAATTCGTCAATGATGTAAATGCTATCCCTTTTCCTGATCAAAAATCGGGGGGGGGGAGAGAGAGAGGAGGAGGATTATTAAATATTTACAGTAGAGAATGAATGAGAAACTCTTAGATGCCCTTCGAAATGAGAGAATCTTCTATAGGAATCATTGCTGTGGAAGATTGTCAATCTGGATTCAATTCTAAACTGTTGGAAAGAAAACCCCTTCACATTGTTGCTCTCACTCATTCCACTAAAAGAATGCTCATTTCGTTACGTGTTCATATTTTCCTTCTGTCTATCTGTTTCTGAACAATCATTTGAACTAAACGTTGACAATCGCAAACTTTTGAATCATCTGACAAGTGTATATAGCAATTACCAGTTGAAAGCATCACTGAAATGACTACTGACGACAGGAAAACATTTGCTGAATACTTTTGAATGCGATGTAATTATTTAGATATGATCTAATCAGGTTTATATTACTCGTTCGAAAGTGTTCATCCATAATATTGACTTAATGACTTTGTTTATTTCATCACAATTCAAAGAATAACTTCGAATTCCCTTAGAACATAATTTGATTTTTGATAGCAATAGACCTCTTAAAATTGCACGCTCTCTGATGATCGAAATGATGATTATCTGGAAGAGAATGACTTAAGACTGTTGTTGACTACGGAAACAATTTAAAACTGACGAGCATTTTTTGCAGGTTAAGGAAGTGTTGATGTTTTTGGATGTTCTGCTGATTCTCATGATTGGTTTCCTCGAACAAATCAGTTAACCAACCCATTTCGGCAGTCAGTATTTGATTTATTGACGACATCAGCTTATTCCTAGTCATTCTTTCACTACTATAATGCCATCTGAATAGGTCGATAAATTGTCCGAATACAATCGGTCCTTCTCACTGAACATACACGCAAACAAACACCCTCAACTACTACTCCCAAATACATGCATAACTACAAATAAGCAAATCGAATACAAAAACATTCGTTTGCTTTATATGCAGCTTCAAGCAATTCATGCTCGTATCTTCGGTTTCTGTGTAACTTGAGAATATTTACTCGTATTCAGTCGTTTACTAAAATTACATTTATTGCATGGAATTATGTTAACTTATAATTTGTTGCAGCACTAATAATAGTTGTTGCACATGCACATGCGCAATGAGTAAATGTACTTACTCAGGAAAGCTCATAAACTCAATATAGATAATTGGATAATAGGTATAAGCTTGATCATAGCCTGGCTGAGGCTCGCGGGTTCGATTCCCGTTCGCGGAGGAACATTTTGCTCGAAACCGAGTGGTGTATCCATACCATTAAAGTCAATATATTTCATTTATACTTCAATCAAAATTTAGTTAATTCGGCTGCTTCTGTAGTTGATGTTTTTTTTGCGAAATGGCGTTTTATTTTCAGATGGAAATATCTACTGCTGTCCGAACTGATGTTTACTGTTGTTTGCCTCGTCAATTTGCAATCCTGCGTCATCAAGATGCTTCCAGCAAAACAGCTGGTGGCGGAACGGAGCAAAAAAGTTGTGCCCGCCCCGATCGACTGGTGTTCGAAAAATCGGCAAAAAATTGTACTTTCCACTGATTTCCGGCCCTGATTTGCCTGCCTTGTACTGTGCTAGGCTCATTCAACTGTGAACGAGTTTCGCACTTACGCAACGTGCCAGCCGTCATAAAGCAGCACCCTTCGATTGTCTGTCAGTCACGTTTCTTCACACTTGCAGTCTGTTGGTGCGTGAGTATCGAAAAGTTTCATTTATTCGATTGATTTTGATAAAATATATCAAATGATTTTTTTTGAATGAAATGAAAACGGATGAATTATCGCATAACTATGCGTTTCAATATCGGTCTCTCGTGGTAGTCTTAATAGCTTACTATTAGTAAACCATCAACAATATTGAGATTATTGAGAGTGCAAACAGCGCTCATAAGCTAGTGATCAAATAAACCATCAATGTTCTATTGGTTTCATATGTGGTGACGTCAGCAGTCAGCTGAAATTGCAATTAGGCGACTGCAAATATGAAGAGGCTAGGTGAACTATTGACATAAGCTGGCAATAGCTAGATGGTAGAAGTGTATAGGATTAGAGGAGGTCGTAAGCAGTTCGTTCACACTGCATCGCCACTAACATAGAAAATTGACGGAGAGCAGAATAGCGTGCGTAGCTTCTAAACATCGGTTTACATAGAAAAGTTCACAAGATTGATTCTGAGAGAGATGAGACTAGCGATACAGCCATAGCCATCCATAAGACTCTGCTGGACACGAGTCTGTTCAATCGGATTAGCTTAATATCATTCAATTTCTCAGCTAACCACTCAGTGAAGTCAACAACCAACTGCAAGCGCTGAGATGAAATCAACGACTAATACGATGATTAATGAGGCCAATAAGTCCGATAGCATTATGGCTACCGTTATAATAAATTAATGAAGAAACAAACGACCACTACGCTGATTGCCAGTCACTACATCGATTCACTTGCACATGTTTACGCATTTGTGATCCAACGTTAATGACAACTGAAGATCGTAAATAAGCAAAAGTGAACGCAGTGTAGCAAATTGGCAACACTTTCATTCGGTACACTTAATTATCGATTTGAGCTGTATTTATCATGATTTTGAGAATGTATTTGTGTTTGATGGAATGTTATCTTCATGTTTATGTACGCATTCTCGCGGCACCAATAAGAATAGGAAAGAAATTATACCCATTGATTTATTTGCTTGTTGTGGTCTCGATTTAAGCCGAAAAACTGGTTCGAAGCGCAAAAACTGGATTAACTTATTTCCTGGAGGCGCGACGAGACTCAGCATCGATTTTACAGTGAAATAGCCATTTAGTATCACGAAAAACATCACTTGCTTTCGAAAGAAATTTGGAGAATTTGAGGAAGTGAGTGTGAAAAAAATTTCGTTTGTTCAATTTTTTTCCTTCTGTTTTCGTTTTGTTTTGTTTAATGGAAGTGAAATTTTCGGCTGTGCTAATATTGTGTTAAATGTTGATGCTCACTTGAATGTTTGTTTATTCGAATGCGTTTATTAATGGATTATATTTGGTGATGTTAATGAATGTTTGTAGACGAGCACTACTTTAGCATTCACGTTTAAGTAAACAATCATAAATAATACGTGTGCAAATTGATTTATTCATTTTATTGATAGTATTTCTGCGAAACAATCAAGTTTTTATCGTGACATTATCAATGACGAGATAAAGATTCATTAATGATTAAGAAACACCTTATGCCTTTACAACTAACTCATTAATGTGACAGTGTTATTGCGCTACTAATTGGTATCTATTACTGAGATTTATAAATCCATTAAATCCTGCTGACGGCAGTGAATGCTAATCGAAAACGCATTGGCTTGAACTGAAGTTCGTGAATTTTTCAAAAACAGCAACATTGTTCTCGAACTACGAAAAAATCCTTCATTTATTTTGGCAACTCCCTGGATTCGTATTGTTTCCTCTCGGGCTCCTAAAATTCACTGACAATTTAATTGATCACCAAATGCAACTGATTATGAGTTCATGCTTCTCTGCTATCACCAATATCCCGATGTCACATTCTTTCTTCCTTGATATCCTTCTTTCCGCGCAACTAATAATAATGTGCTGGGAATCATGTGTCTTCATGAAATCAAATTTCGATCATTGACTTGGTGAATAAATCGGCGTGTTGTGCTACTCTTCCAAATGGTCACTATAATTAGACGGGTTTTTGAATGATCTGATGCAAAATGACAACCGAAGAGTAAAAAGAACTACCAAAAACACGATTAATGGTTCAATGTTGCGGTGCTCTTTAAAAGCATACGCCGCATTCCATCTCACGATAAATAACAACTGCTCACACCACCAAACTTTATCGATCGTTAAATTCGTCCATCGCATGATTTCATTTCTACGTGGAGTTGGATTTATTGTAGTTGCCACGTACATACGCGTGCGTGATTCTCATTGTTCTTGATTTGAACTGACAAGATATTGCTTTCAAAATGTACCTGTTGATCATAGTTTTCGATTGTTCAGTCTTAAACAGTACAAATTGAATCTCTGATTTCAAAAAATTGCGATCTGAACAATAGAACATAGCTGAATCCGTAAATATCGATATTGTCTAGCTTAAAGTTATTATCACATTAACAGCGATATTTGCTGTTATTGATTATGGTTTTTCTATTGCTCAAATGATGTCCCAAATGTTTTATGTTTCATTTTTTACCAAAGTAAATTTCATGCTGTGGTGTGTGATTTGCAAGTGAGTTATGCTCTACTCAACGTTCTTCATATTCAGTCGTTTTTCGAACCAAATCAACAAAGTTCGAGAAGAAAAGCGTGGAATTTACCTTGTTTCTTGGAACTCTCAACTGAACCTTGTCGGTACTTGAATGTCGATAGTACACTACTTGTAAGAGCGATTCTTGCTGTCACAAAGAGCAAGGAGCGCTCTTACAAGTACTACACTTCCCAATAGTAGTACTGCAAAATATGCAATTAATAGTATTATAATATTGTAATGATAGCATCGTGAGTATTATACTTAAATTATTAGTTGCAATTAGCATTATTATCACACATAATTCATTGTCAGATCATTATGCATATGCGTTACCTTATGTTTATCACCGTTATTACCGTTATTACTGTCATTATTTTTCCACTAACGTCATTATCGTCGACATATTACGGCTTTCCTCTGCAATTGTTGCAAGTTACATTCAATTAAGATGCTCTTTATTCGTTAATTACGACTCTGCAGTGGAATCAACACAATACATTAAAGTTCACCATTAGTTTCGGCATGTTGCCATTGTATTTGATCACCTTTCATCGTATAATTGAAAATTCCAAATAGATTTTTTCCTCATTCGAAGGAATTTTATTGGATTTGCACTCATTATCAGTTCTTGATTCATTTTTGTGGTAATGAATCTCATTAGTCTTACAATTAGAAATGCGTTCTCGTTATGTTCGCTGCTAATCCAGTTGCATTCGTTACAGTTTCGTGTCACTTTCTCATTTTTCTGTTATGTGATATAAATGAATTTTCGGTGAATATCGCTCATGTCAGAATGTAATTTCACCCTGCTCTTACAAGCGCTCGCTCGCCTCTCGTCAGATCATGCCGATGTTTGCATAGGTTTAAAAGTAATCTGATTATCGTTCGTATTATGTTTGGACGGCAATGAACACTAGTGCTACTGACATATCACGGTTTCGTTTTCGTTTTGTTACTGCTTCATCGGTATTATTTTGTTATTTTAATCGTCATTTCAGTTATTGTAAGTGTTCTTGGTATTGTTGTTGTTATTACTATTACTTGTATTAGTAGTAGTGTTATTCCTTAATGGCTGTCAATAATTTATCATTGTAATCGATAAGTCAACTCTTGTTATTGTTATTTTCTTGATGCAATCACTGCTATTATTGCTATCTTTGTTATTACTAACACAAGTTACTTTTTGTTTCCACATCAGTTCTTCTATTCAGCTTTCGTCTCGTTGTTGGCAATTCTCATTTTGTTATGGAGTTTTAGAAATCATAATGAATAAATTCCAGACTGAATTCAGTTCGAAGTTGATTGTGATATGTGAGGGCATGCAGCGTTTGATTCTATCATTTTACCACAGTCAGCTGGTTTCTTTCGTCGTAATCCTTTTATCGTTCGATGAAAAAAAAAAGAGTACAAGAGTGTATGCTTTTGAGAACGTCAATTTTATTTAATTTCTTATCTGAAATTAAAAAAATTCCATAGTAATCACTTTCTGGCTTGGTTGAGTTGCTTAGAATCAGTTTGAAAAATGTTCGTCTCTATTTGATTTTGTGATTTCGATAAGAGACTGGTTTCTTTTTTTGTTTTGTTTTTTGTTACGTTCACTTTGCAACGTTTAACGTTTAATGCATCCATTGGACCGATGCACTCGATGTATTGTTGCGGTTTTATTCAATAGTTTGAATTCCCTTTCAGTGATTTCACTCATTTATTTTGATTGAGCTTTAATTTAGAGTTAATACGCTGGAATGTGAAATTAATCAGAATTTTGACAGAATCAAAATTGCGTTCTTTCGGTCGTCAGTCAGCGATGATAAAATATACCTTCTGATTAATGAGTATAGATTCCGATTGCATATGGTGTTGGAATTATACATTCATGTTGAATTTATAATGAATGAAACGAGCAGCGGTCACTCTCCCGAAGACGGATTAATTAAGGGGATATTCAAGGGCTTTGGCAAAATCCATAGCAAAAGAAAATGGGCATGTTGAAAGCGCCTCACTCCCACCATGTTATGGCAAGTACAAGTGGATTAGAGCCACCTACCCTTCAAAATACCATTCTTCTCATGGACCACCATAAATAGCCTAGTTCGCTTCAGTGATCTACGAATAAATCTCCTTATTTCAACACCATCGAACTTCATTACGTTCCCATTGAACCTGAAGTAAAAGCTAGTGAAAGATTGTGTGATTTGTCCACACAACATATTGGTGTATGTGTGCAAGAACTGGCCGCATATATCAAAGAATCTATGTTTTCGGTGAGATTTACGTTGGATATAACGGCCGACTATTGCATGTCCGAATTATCGAACATGTCAGAGTTGTCGACAGACCTGATGTGAGGTCGTATAAGAGTGTCGCTGGCTTGGCATCGCCCACAGCTGCAAGCTAGTAATGTGCCAACAATAACTTCATAATACACACAGATCTACCAATAAATCTCCTTATTTCATCCCCATTGAACTTTATTACGTCCCCATTGAATCTCAAGCAAAAGCTAGTGTCCTCGCGCCTATAGAAGAAGTGTTCTGGAAGCCACGCATATCAATAAAATACTAAACAAGAAGAACTAATTGAAATATCCATTTGATTATCTAATCCTTACATTCATATTCCCATGTATTATAAAAAAATTTCCGATTAATTGCTGTCATCTAATCTATTTTTCATAATCTTATCATCACAAATTTTCTCATCATCTTTCTCTGGAGATTTGCGCCTCGTAAGCTATCTGTTCACCAATCCTTTCTATCGCCCACGAAGATTTCCGTTCCACAGCTAAGCGCAGGCGTTTCGTGCTCTCCTCATTCCTTTCGATAAGATGGCGTAGAACACAATAATTTTCCCTTATTACTCATTGCACTTTCCCTTCTGGTTTCACAATAATTATGTGAAATCGTTAAAAGAAAAAAAAATGTACTTTACTTGACTGTCTGTCTGTACTTCGCTGTGAACGTAAATGCTGCGTCGAGCTAATACTGCACGGAAACAATATTTCTGATGGTGAATCCACATTGGTTATTTAACAGAATTGGGTTGTTGCTATGCTGGAACTATGGTATTGTTCTTCTGGAATTACAGTCTTTGCTGGTGACTGTGTGTTCTTAAAACTGACATCATTCCGAGCAGCTGTAACATTGCATTTTTTTCCGATTATTCATCGTCTGTCAATTCAATTCATCGTCTCTCAATTCAAGCGCTTAATGACTCATAGAAGTGCTTTTCTCTAATCTGACAATACGCACTGCTTGACTGCAGTAGTTCTTTGCAGCAGCAATAATTTCAAATTTCAATGGATTATGTAATCATTTGACTATTATGTTCTAAAAAAAATTGCCCTTCTGAAAAAAAAGCACATTGCGAATGGCATATTAGCAATGTTTTTGAGAACACAGATTGTTCAGAGTTGATGTGCGATCGTTTGAGAAATGATCTAATTTTGCCGAGATTCGGTTGATATTTTCATAGTTTTCCGACGATCGTTTACAGCTGGTGATTTTTGTGATTGTGGTTGTTGAATGTCGTTTATGGAGCAATAATCCAGCAATAAAACCGAAAAATTGCTGCTTACCAGCGGACATTCTCGGCGTAATAACGCAATCTCATTATTCAGTTCGTTGTTTTTGGGGGGGAATCTAAATTGTCTGCTTCCAAAGATTTGGTCGGTCTGTCGGAAATAGGGAATGTAAAATTCGGGCAGTGCAGACACGGCGTGATCAGTGCCCATAATGTGTTCGTCATAATCACCCGAATAGGATCCTTCATTTTGTTTGTTTGTGATAATCTTAGTGCATCTGTACTCTATCAGCAGTACTGACTCGGTGCTTCTTCTTTTTTTACGTTTTTGCATTGTAATTGCCTTCGTTTCGTCATTTTCGGCTGAAAATTGTTAGCCAAAATTTGAAATTATTTGAGAGTGCACAGTGAAATTCAGTCTGGCATAAGCCCTGAAGGGAACGGGTGATTGAAAAAGCGTTTCATTTTTTCAAACAAAAAGAATTGAGCTTCTAAGGTGTTGACGATTATGTCATTGATGAGGGAGGACATTTCATTTTGTGAAATTTCGTTTTTTCCGTGTCACTGGAGTAGAAGGAGGGGGATGAACTCGCTTTGCTTGTTCCTTCATCACTGAACCAGTTCCAAATCGTCCGGTCTTGCGAAAATTTTCGATGTGTTAACAAATGTCATCTGTATTATAGTTGGTGCTGAATGCGGCGAAGCTAAAATTCTAATTATTCTACAACTCAGTTGTGACAGATAATAATATATAATAGTATTGCAACTTCATTTTGATATAATTGAATCACTTGTATGGATACATCAGAAGTTATATAATGCCAACTATGTTGAGTTAATCATTGAGAAGTGCTCACAAGACAATCAAATTAAAATTAGCATTGTGTGTGGCAATTTTATCAGCAATTTCATATAGTCACATGCAATATTTATTGGTAGCTTATTGCGATATGATACGACTTTAAAGAGTAATGATGTTGAAATGGTGTCTGATTGATGCAAAATTCTATCAATATAGTACTCATCATAGAATTAAAATGGATGTGTGAATGACGAACAGCATCATGTCTGGCTGCTGAGCTCAACTGGAAGTTGAGTTTGGTTAGTTAGACCAGTAGTCTTCAAGCGTTTTCTCGCCCACATCGCTTGAAAACTTTTAAAATGTCGTCGCACTTTCCATAGCAATAGTTAGAATGTCCTCGCAATCCCTACAAGATTCAATCTATATATTTCATCGACTAAGCGAATGTCTGCAGTTTAGATAAGTGTTCTAGCCGTTCGAAAAACACATACAACGTTACAATCCATTCTTGCTTATACTCCACGCATGTATGAGTTGAACTCCGTCCTCGCCTACTTTAATGTAGAAAAAATAAACCGAATCTCGCACGTCCTGGAATGCTATCCGCCACCCTCCCTTTGTCGAAACTAAGCCCTCTTGATTATCTCTTGAATGAGATCTAACTTTGTCAAGGATTTTGGACCGACACGGAATCGAACTCACGCCTTCGAAACAGCTCGGATCCTCAAAGCCCAGCGTTTTCGGCCCATTGCTCAACCGTTTCTATTTGATTTAAGTACTATCTTCTTTGTATGCTGGCTTTTCGTGCTAGTCGCGACACCCCTAAGGAATGCGAGCATCCCTGGGCTAGACTATGAGATCGCAAGGACTTATGAATCACAGTTTTAATGAGAGTGAAATCTCAGTGCTATAGGATAGAGCAAGTTTAGTGCGCAGCAAACAAGCTAGAGCTTCATTACTTAATAACTTGAGAGGATAGCGAAGATTGCTGTGTGATTATTCCGACAGATGATGGAAATTATTTGAGGAATAACGGATGAAGTGGATAGCGAAAAATATTCTATTGGAGTTTTTAAGTGAGAAGGAGCGATAACATTTATGACGGCTTTATTGGCATCGTCTTCGTCTCTTATCACATTTTCGCATTTGCACGAAAGAGTGTATGGTGCACTTCGTTGCGTCAGTATTTTAAGGAAATCGATGGAATGATTTGCATGCGCATTCCAGTTCAATCGTATACGTTCCAATTAAATTAGTGTTAGAGACTGATGGGTCAATTTTTTTTTTCGTTTCTGGTGTCATTTTGTGTGAGTTTATAATTTGGAATTAATTTTTGTAATTTTCATGATATCACCACTCCTCCCCTCCTCCCATCCAAAGAAAAATGTTTTGTCCTCTTGAATGCAATCTTCGTGAAGGTTGATCGACCAAAAAGTGTGGTGAGAGGCCGTATTATTCACATGTGCGATTAGGCGACTCAGGCGAAACAAGACGTAAGACTCGTCGAATTTTTAGCCTAATTTTTGAACAGGTGAAATGTCAGACACATTATTTTCAAATCCGAGGGCATCCGTTCCAGTGGTGAAACTAGTGTGTTGCGGGGATCGAAGAATTTCGCCAACCTCGTCTTCGGCTTTTTTCGAGCCGACCGCATTTTCGGGCTCCCCGACTGCAAAATTTCCTCCCATACTTTCTCTGTCTACGACTTTTTCTCCATCCTGCAACCCACTAGATGAAACCTTAGAAATTACGAAATCCGATAGTCGGACACTTTAGCACCTCAGGCGAGCAACAGTTTGGTTTACTTACTATTAGATTTCAAACCGATTTTTTCGAATGTAATTTCGCGCAAGTTGTTTTTTAGACTAGAAGACATGTTTGCCTAAACTAAGAAGTCGGATTTCGATCGTTTGATTACCACCAACGAGTGGACTTATCATTTAACCTGGTACAAAATCAATAAGAATTCTATGTTTACTGTTGTATTTCACAAGACTGTTCGTCTTGCTAGATGAAGGGAAATTCTATGAATCATTGCAGTCATCGAAAAATGCTCGGCAATTGAATAAGTTTGATTTTATCCATATCATAAAATTAAACTAATCCTCATCGAAATATCACATTTGCATAGACACACGACTCGTATCGCATGCTGAATTTTAGAATGAAAACCATCGTTACCTCCGCCGATATCCGTCACATCGAGCATTGCTTAAACGAGATGTTATTTCCTCGAATACTGAAATTAACTTTTTGTGAATTTCTTATCGGAACTAATTGAATCATCTGATCGTCTGAATGGACTCTAAATAAAATTTGTAATTTAGTTTCCTTAGAGTGAGACGCCAGTTCTCTTTTTTTTTTGTTCTCACAGTGATAATCACTATCACGGTCACGGTAATAAATCCAACTGGCGTCGGACAGTTTTTTTGACTCCGATCAGCAAATTCTTCTGTCTACGAACCAAAACACCAATAAAACCAAAGAGCAATCACATCAAAGAACAAAACTGTCGAAAATGATACTCACTCATAAATTTAGTAACGATACTCATACAAAATGATACATTTAGTTAGTGAGCGCCGTAAAGCACCGAGCAGTACATACAGTCTCGGCAGTTGTTTGTTCACATGCATCTACGACGACGCGTCATGCCAACTGCAAATACCATGTTGTGCATGGTACCCGCTTACTGCTGCCTCAAAATCATCGTGTTAGAAAAGCCCTTTGCCTAATCCGCAACTTTTTTGAATGTGTTGATCTCTGCTGCGTCATATTTGTTATTTGTATGAGCAAATAAACGATTGAACAAACTTTTTGTTAGTAGTATTATTGATAGCATCGAGGTTTGTCATTGATAGCATCGTTTTATTTAGTGTTCGTTTATTCATTTGTGATACGTGTGGAAAACGGTCGGTCACATGAGCGAACAAGGATGATTCAGTTGAATGCATTTTTGATGTACTCAAGTGTAATATTTCATTGCATATCAAAACTGTCTTATTTTATGTCCGATGATGTGTTTTCTGTTGCATTATAATGCGATATCAGTTTCAATGAGTAGTTGAAAGAAATTTTGTGTTGTTATGTTATGTTTTGTTGACAAGAATTCATTGCTTTAAGGTATCCATCCGTTTATTTGTCGATCAAACTTCAATCGATTTTGTTTGATTGAATGTGAGTTTTGAGTGTATTTGATGATAAAATATCAGTGTGAGCGCGATGATCTGCAGAATAATGTGATATTCTATAATAGATTCTGATGAAAGAGTAGACATTTGTATGTAATATGCGGATTATCTGAAATGAATCCTATGGATCTATTTAATGGATTGTGAATAGAGATTATTAAATTCGGTATCCTGTTCATGATGGCTTTTGAATGATTAGATTTGATTTCCTTCGCCGAGAGTAGTGATGTGTCAAAGCGTCATATTACTCAAGTATAATCAGTCTTTTCATGTGGCATCGTTATTTTATATGGTTGTACTTAATGCATTGTATGTTGGTGCTTGATGAAAGGTGTGTTATCTTGTGGAATTGAGATGTTTAGATGTGATGTGAAGCCACTTGATTAATCATTCATTCGTTGACTGGTCTTACGAATGTGAATGATTTCACTGTAATGATTCCCATTGAATATGAATTCTTTATCGTTGAAATGATCTGATGTCATATGCGCTCATATGGCGTCATTGTTATGTGCGAATAAAAATGGGCACTGAATGAATAGCGACTGTCATGAGGGAATGCTGATGACAAAGGAATGAAAGTTCAGTTCGGTTGGAATTCGACCGAATCAGCTTTTGACCGTTTTGAAATTTGGAATTCTGACTGAATTTCAAAATTGTTAAGTTAGATTCCGAATATGGCGATTTTGACGGGATTTTTCCGGCCAAACTTCGGTCCATCACCGTTTTTGCAAAGGAATGAGTTGAGAAGATGGGAAGAGCTGGGAAATGAGTGAGAGAGTAATTTATCAAAAGAGTTGCAAACTAGCAATGACCAGAACCAATCAGTAGATGAGAATATTATATGGAACCTTTAAATTCCTAACATAAAGCGAAAAGGGTTCGGAACGTCTGAAAATTATTTGTTGTAAATAATGATGCGATGTTCTAGATTCATGCAATATTTTCACATTTCCCGTGTTTCATGTTATCGAGGGAAACCAGTCAGCGGAGTTTTCCAAAGTGAGAAAATTTGAATCACTCGGTTTTTCATCAGTTCGTTTCATAGCGTTGTCTGTCCACTTTTTTTCGTCATTAACTGAATCAGTATCAATTAAATGTTTGCGGATTCTTGTAATAGATGTTTGCGGATCCTCACCTGATCCTGTGAGGTTCTACTCATGTCTGTGCATAGCGACGACTGGTCGCTTTATTTATTCATTAATGTAATCAGCAATCGCAACTCATTACGAGTTTATACCTCTCTGTTATCACCAATATTACAATTATCACATTCTTCCTCCCTTGACATCCACCTTTCAGCGCAGCAGACAATAACAGCGTTGGGACTTATCCGTATTAAATTCTAATTTCGATTATGGATTTGCCAAGCATGCAGATTCCAGGCTACTCTCCTATACTGCCGAATGATTTCTAGATAGAAAAATTCAAAATTAGCCCGAAAATGCTTGTCTGTTCGAAGCGAAATGGAATTGAATTCGTTCTTTCATTAATTGCTTCAGTTAGTTTTGTCTTAACGAGTTCTCAATGAGCAAAATTCCTTCGTCTCATTTTTTTGGCCGACTGAAGTTTTTTTCTCTCATTAATTTCGCGCTCCATTCCATCTCATTGCGAACAAATAATCATTTCTTCGAAGATTTATTGACACATTGTATAGTTGACTGATTAAATGTCTGCAAGGAAATTGGCTGCGATTTTTTAGGGTGATAATTTTTCTACGTATTGTTAGTTAAAGTCATTTATTCAGTGGTTCAGTTACGCCTTATCTTGTCAATTTTGTTGCTTCGTTGCGTTGCCGACAGCAACCGGAACAGAAGAGTCTGTGCGATGTGTTGCAGTTATTGAAATATGACGAAGCGAGTAGTTTTCTGATGAATTATTTCTTATTTATGAACTGCCTCGATGGTGTTCGATATGATTTGATGGATGAAATTGTTGTGGTTGATTGCAGTGCATCGAGAACTGAGCACAGTGATGTAGTGAGATTTTTAGGAAATTCTTTGGTTCTGATAGCATTCATTTCTCTTCGATTTTTCACTTGATGTTTTGGTCTTTGAATCGTTATATTTTTCGATGCGATTCTCATTTGCAGTTTTTTATCTTCGTGTTAAGAAATGCTGCGAACAGAGGTCACAGTTTTTCATCATTTGAGGGTTTTTCTTGTTGCTGTGATAGTCGTCTGAATTCCAGTTTTTTTTTCAGATTATAAATTCTTTTAAAATGAAACGGTCGACGTCCGATTTTCGGTTTTTTGCCTTTGTTTCCACCAAAAACATTCATCGAACCATCCGGAAGGGCGGAAAATTAACGAAAAATTGCTATTTATTTTTCAATGAAATATTTTCCAGTAAATATTCCCATTCACTTTCAAACGTCAACGAATAAAAACTTTCGAAAAACTAAAAAAAGCCTACATCAAGATAATAATTGTTGCAATATGTTTAGAGAATTGAATCATTTCTTTTTGCATTACAACAAAAAATTCCGAATTCTTACTGAGAAAATTTATCGTTTTATCGTTATGTTGCAATTTTTTGCGATTTGTGATATCCTTATGCGTTTTTTTTTTGAGAATCCTTATCTTGATTTCATTTCTTAGATATCTCCTCAACCAAGTGCATTCACGTTTGTGCTCATTGATCAGCTCATTGGAACGATTTCACCGACCGATTAAATCTTATCGTTTCAATCAGACAGTACAAATCTCAACTCATCGTTCCGCAGTCTATTAATATCATGAACGTGTCTCATCGACACCATAATTCTTCCATATTCCTTTGAAGTGCACGCGTCGACTACTTTGATTGATTCATTTGTACTGTGCCCTATGACACTGTCGTTTGCATTGGATTCATTTCATTCGTTTCAATTGAATTCATTCAATACGGTTTAATTAATTCAATAGGCTGTTGACTTTATATTACGAAATTCAAATGTTAAAGTTCACAATTCCGATGATAGCAACGGATTCTAGGTGGAAGTCGACGATACACTTAGATACGGTTAAGCGATAAGGCAGAGCGGATATTGCTGGATATCCGAGGCAGCCATGTGGATTTATGGGATTTAGTTATAGGTTATACTGACTGGTCGAAGATTTATTTGAATGAGTGAATTTATTTGAAAAGCGACAGAAGATTATGGATGATGATTAAAAGAGCTTAGGGAATATGTATAATGTTTCGAACTTTTTGCATTCTGTGAATTCTTTTAATGACTGACAAGTACTTTCGCATGATACCGTTTCTAATAAAATGGTTCTTTTTTATGAAACTTGCGATGAGCGCATTTCTGCTTGCTGATAATCTTCATTTAGTGCGTCCAATGTTTGATGCTAAAAAGAATTTGAGTTGACTAATCGTTACGATGAATATTCAGTCTAAAGCTGATAGAGAATATCAGTCGCTTCTGCAAGTGCTCATGGCATTGGTTTAAGCACTTAGCCAACGAATTAGTATGTAAACCAGTGGTTCCCAGGCTTCGGTGCTCCATTATCCCCTTTGATGGTCTGGCAGGCAATTATCACCCCGTCTTTTCCGCTACAATAATTTACTGCCCCCTCTGTTACCCTCCTGACACCCTAAACTACTCAAAAATGGGTAATTCCTCATTCCCAGTTGATTGGAGGCAACCGACTGGTGTAAATGATGTTTGCTATCGATGAATAACTCCCATTTTTCGGAGAATCAAGAAATCGAGTGAATTTAGGATATATGGTCGTCAATCAATGAAATGATTAAATGTAGAAACGTTTAGGGCGTATACCTTGTGAATAATTCGAACTTGATGTCTGTAAGAGATTACTTTCACAAGTTGTTCGCATGCAATGGATGAATCAACCATTTCTATGAATATTATTATTGCATTATTCCACGAAACTCTCATCCTATTGCCACGAAATATCGTGCGTGACAGTATTCGCTGAGGTGACTGCGCTTTCCAATATTTATATTTGGAACACGTGTAGAACGATATCAAGCGAACATCGCTTCTAAACATTTTGTTAACCGTAGTATAACCGTAGTCTTTCGGCTATTATCGCCATATGTATTTTAAATGAGTGATGATTCCAGCAATTCGAAGCGTTTTGTTTTCGTTAACTCGTCGTTATTGGATTGTTCTGTGCTCTAGAAAAGTGTTCTGAAGTTGTTTCAGGTTATATTCTGCGTTGTTTTCATCGAGTAAACGGGTGCACTAGGGGTAGGGTATGTTCGTATGAATTTCGTTGTTGATAGTGGCAATGTATCGTCGCTATGAAATGAACAAAAAATTCTTTGGTGAACTTAGCGGTAAAATATTAGCGCTTTAATGCAGTGTTAATGATGAATTGGAAAAGTGCATTTGAAGAATGTTATTTCAAGTGTAGTTGGTGGTGATGATGGTGGGCGTTTGATAGAAAGCCGAGAAATGAGATGAAATGCGTTGAACAAAATGAATGAATGCGAAGAAGAAGATGAACACTGTGTAAAGGACAAATGAAGAATGAATTATGTTCGTTTGTTTGCTTTTGAATCCGTGTTCGGTAGTTTTTAAGATATGAACAAAAAAAATTGAAGAATTGAAGCTTAGAGTGGTCGTCAAGGAAATGTGAACTATTTCAGTAAGAGACATTTGCACTTTACGGCAGTGCGCTCGGATTAGTGTGAACTGTAAGCTTCCTGCGGCTGTTGATACTGCTGCTTTCATAGAAATTGTCGGTTTGTTGAGAGAATTTACTGACTCTGAATCAGAAATCTTTTTTATAATCTCACTAAAACTAGTCTCTGACCAATGATATTCCTCCCTAACAGTGATCTCGTTTCTTTTCGCGACTTACGTTTTTATTTCATGCGCGTGCTTCATGGTGTTACCATTGGAATACTGGATTGATTGTGGTGAACGTCATGTGGTGTAATTATGAATTTTAATCTGCGTTAGTGTGATGATTATTATGTCACAAGAAAAAAAGTTTCATCATGAGGCGATTAAGGACTTGAGTGGAATGAAGAGGAGAAAGTGCAAGAAAAAAATGCCGAAAATTGAAGATTGGAAAAATGCTTAATTAAAAATCTTACTTTAGGTTTTTGTATGAGTGAATTTTAGTTCTTCAACTGTTTGGAATGATTGACCACAGAAATTTTTTGGACATAAAGGAACCACTTATACATATGGGTAAATTGGATCATGAAAACGGGATGATATGTTTTGGTGAATTTCAACGGAACACGAAATCGTTTTGCAGTTTTATGAATTGTTAGGTAAATGGCACTGAAGTTGGCCGAAAAGTGCAGGTCTACAGCTGTTATGGGAGTTTTTTGAATTCGAACGAAAAACAAAAATAGTATAATGTGACAAATTGAAGATTCATTTGGAAGATTTTCACATGATTTTTTGTGTGTATCACGAGATTTCATTTTTGTTAACTTTGCAGAAAGAATTTTTGCAGTTTTCAATGCATTACATGCAGTTGCTTGTAATTTCATTCTGATTCTCGTGATGATTCACTCATATCCTCTGGTTTCGATGATATCACTGCTTTCGAATTATATATGTATGGGTGGTGATATCGTTTGATGGATGATAATACTGCTTGCTGCCGTCCGATTATGTGAATTCAGTTGAATGTAATAAAGTCTCACTGACGCATGCCTGATTATTCAGTTAATCTGTTTTCGCGAGACTGCATTCAATCTATTGCTGCCACCAATTAGATAGTGTTCACGCGGCCAGTCATATCGTTCGTCGTTCGGCATTGATAAATTACAGTTGTATGCTTGACGTATAAAAGAGTTTTGCATGATGTGGAATGCTACGAAAATGTTTTATGCAAGATTTTTGCAGAACTGATAATGATAAACCACGTTTTCGATGCATAGTCACAGTTCATAACCATACAAAATGCCATGGTGATATTTCATAATGGCACTATTCTATAGCAATTTAACGGTTTCTGTCGACAGTACTTTACAGATCTTTCATGATATCATAATCATGGTGATGATAGTATATAGATGCTGGTTTATAAACGATCAAACGTTCGTTATACTAACTGCTCGTGTGTTCGAGCCGCTGATAATTCAATGACGGTTTCCATTTTATAACTGATGATTTGCATTTCACAAGATATAATCTCGACAATTTGATAAAATGGTGATGCCTGATTTTTTCGTTTTGAATCGATTTTGTTCTCATTTGCATCGGATTTGGGTATGTTGACGAGCAATCGACCAGCTGAGTTGTTAGTGCGACGCTTTTTTTTTGATTTTACGAATTTTTTTAAAATTTATTGTGGCTGTTTCAGTTTAGTTTTATTTACATTGTTTAGTAATTTTATCTTCATTGTCAGGTCAGTATAACTTTTGAAATGTACATTTCATTTGACAGTAGTGTTTGTTTTCAAACAGAATACAATCAAGCGAAATAGAGTAAATGACCAGTGTTCTAGGTTTGTTTGGTAGCGTTTCGTTGTGTGAAAGACTGTGTAGATAGGCATACAGTTAGAATCGAAGATATTTTCACCTGAAATTATTTTCAATTCCGACAAAAATTATTCTCATATTGACTGCGGATCGGATTTATGTACGTATATTCGAGCTATGCGTCGATATAGTTACTAATGGTAATCGTTTAGATACGGCGCTACGGATAAAATTCTGTCTCCTCGTACGTTCTCAATGCTTATCGTGCGAATTAATAAATAATAGATGAATACTTTGCTGATTACGAAGATTACAGGTGTCGCGATTAAGATTTTTAATTGTCATATGCAAATAAGGCTTGATTGATTCTTTAATCCATTTTCCGTTGTTATTGCGATCGTTGTTAAAACAATACAATTGGAGTCGAGATTGCAGTTGCGATCTTAAATGCGCTCAGGTGAAAATGCGCAGACATCAGTTTTAATTAGACGATGACGAATGAATATTCACTGTGATTCGTTTGGGTCTCTTTCAAAAGGCACGCAGATAGCTGAAGATCGGAAACTTAAAGTGAATTAAAGTGGCTCGAAGAAGGAAATGCTTTTTTGCACATTATTGCAAAAAAAGCGTTTTGAAATATGTGAAATAAACGACTGGGATTGAGAAAATCCTGGTTATATTCACGAGATGAATGAAACGTCTGGCTAGCAACAAGTTGACCGTCATTTCAGCCCTTCTTTCGACATGCATCGCTTTCTCATCGTTTTTACGAGTAATTATAATCTATAATTTACGAGTAATATTGTTTTAATGTGGTGATGATATGAACACAGAAATTCCTTTCTTTGATTGATCGAATAAACTGCTGAGGCTTGTTGGACGTTGGTTGCGCTAAGTTGAGTTGATCAGCTGGAAGCACTTGAGCACTCTGTGCCGGAACGTTGATCATACATTGATGCAAAATCTTGATTTCCACTGCTCGTTGTCATGTGTTGACATCGTTTGTCACTGATTTTTGATGCTGTTTGCAAATTCGTGTTATTTTTTTATTTGTTCATTATTTCAGTTTCACTGAAGTGGGTGTTCGTTTTGAGCGCAAACATTCGTTTCAATAATGGAATTGTGGCTAATTTGTTGTTTGCGTGTGTTGTTTCATTGGGTTGTTTGTTGAATCAGCTGTTCTCAAAAGTTGTTTTTATATGTTTCTATTGCCGAATTGGTAGAACGCTCAGGGCATGCACTAAAAATACATCGATTGATCATTGATGACGGTGTTTTTGTTATGTTCGCGTTGTTTTTGTTATTGACGTTGACGTGGTGGTGGTTGATAATGGCTTTGTTGTGATAATGAACGATATTTGAGGCTGCTGCTGACTGAAGCTGATTCGTAATGTGATTCGCGTTTCGTTCTCTGAAATGTTGAAATAAACGAAATTGAAATTTGAGCCAGTCTAATGCAGAGGTTGGCTTTGATTCGTTCGTTCGAACGTTATTTTTTCCCTTTTCGTTTTTTTTTCGTACCACTGATTTTTTTTGACGGCAACACCAATGAGCAATTGATCATTTTCTCATTCGGTTTATTGGATTCATTATACATTTATCATTATTCACATTATTCCGTGTTCATTTCATACTCATTATTATAATGGCTCGTCAGTCTCATAAATCGACGTTTGCGATGAATAATGGTATTATTTAGTTTGGAATTTATGCGTGTGATCGTTGATTCGTTAGATTAAAAATGACGTGAAATTGATGAATGGATCATGTTGAGCAGCTTGGAGTTTTGCTCTATTCTGAGGCACTGCTACTGCGTTGATGGCAACATTTTTCCAGATCTTTCATCGTTACAGTGGGCTTTTTGCTTTGGGCGATCAAAAACTGGTAAGTGTTAATTGACGCGAAATTAATCGCATCTGTTCGACTTAATTTTAATGGGATGATGTGCTGATTGCATGCTTCATTAATCACTGACAAGAGCGTGCTTTAGCAGAATTAGACTTGAAAATGAAAGGAGTGTATTTGCGAGATGAACGTCGTCATTGTGAGAATAGAGCAATTGTTGAACAGATTTGTTAAGAGAGAAGTAAATTTGATTTCGTACAAGCGTGAGAACATGATACATAAATCATCATTTGCAGTAAATGACAACATTGACTATAGAGATCAAACAACTTAAACTAGAAAAATTCTGTAAATTATGATGTCAAATACCGTGGAAAAAAGTGTACAGATAAAAAGTATCAAACAATTATGCTGGAACGGAGCATCATTCGTGTTTAGATGGGTTCAGGGGATCCCGACTTTTCAGTCCTGATCCCGATCTTGGGTTTATAACTTGAAAAAACCCGCAATTCCGGTAAATCATTGATTCGATCGTCTGCATAGCAAGTAAGTTGAGATAAAGTTGAACTTCTCGGTAGATAATTGAATCGTGCGGGATTTAAAGCTTAATGATCAGTCAGATGTTTCAAGTGCCATCTTTTATTGTTATCTCCATAACATGAGGAACACTGGAGAATACGTTGCTAGGAGTGTAATTTTAAATGTTATAGTTGGTAATTTTTTCACAAAAGGGAACATGAGAGCAATTTTGCAGTAAGAGCGAAATGCGTTGCATTATATGCTCCTTTGCAAAATCGTATTGAGAGGCGCACTATAATTGACTTATGTGTCAACTTAATGCGTGAAGAAGGAACGAATTCCAGAGTAGTGTGTTGCGTTGTGTTTATATGATAATATTTGTCTATTTATTTGTAGATATGTAATGAGATCATTCTGTCCGGTAAATGTTTCACAACTCCTGCAGTATCGGGGAATTTCAGGGCGCCTGTCCCCGATTCCCTGTGCCCGACTTCATTCGAGCCGAGTGCATTTTTGGGCTTCGCGACTGCAAACTTGCCAGCATTTTACATTCACTGCACCAATATGTGATTAATACCTTTCTGGGAATAATGGCCAATTTCAGTTTTTGATTCTGAGCTCTTTTTAGGAATAATTCGCTAGTATTGCGCATCTTTCAAAGTTTTTCATTCATAGCAACATTTTCCATGTTTGTCATCGTTTCGTCGTTTCCAAGCTTGTTTATATAGTATCCTGGAGCCATTGTTGAGTAGGACAGAATTTTATTAAGAAGCGATTGGTTAACGGCTAAAAGGAGGAAGTGTTCTTTCGTGCGATACGTTTCAGCGACAACAAAGTGTCGTCGGTGTTGTTATTCGAAGTTGCAGTGGTGCACGTTTGCTGGTTGCTGCAAAACTTTTGTTTGCTTCGTTATTATTCTCTAGCGAATATGCTTCGTTCTATAGTTCTCATTGACGCCACTATCGGCCATCTTATCAGCCTAGGTATCTGATCACTGCCATCAGTGATTATCAGAGTTGAAGTATTGCCAACTGATATGGTGATCAGTAAACGTTCATCATTTCTGTGCCTTTTGATAGTACTCCTATCACGCTTTTATCTTACCGTTTCATGAGCATTTTCTATCGAACGGACCATAATTTGATCAGCTTGAGTGGCTGTACAAAACGATGCGCATTTGTTTCTGATGTTAAGCTGTGCAACTGCAAAATATGCAGTCATCGATCGGATAGAGCAAGAGTGGATATATGTTTTGGGTTCTTGTTTTTATGCCTAATAATGTCACTCACATCCGGGATATAGACTGATATGTGTTTATTTGTGTATATGTGAGGATATCCTTTTATCGAGTGAAAATTAACATTTGATTACTTATTAATTGTGTATTAAGCCGAGCAATATGTTGTTTTTCACATGTCTGTTAAGTCTGTTTAACCATCATCACATTATCATCAACCACGATCTTTCGTGTTTACTGAGCAGTTATGTGGCGCATTGATAAGAAATGTTGAAATGAGTTCAGCACTTTCGAGCGTTTTGCTTCCAGTTTCTTGTTCGTGCACATCTATTCATTTGTATGTGATTTGTCAGGCTGGATTTTTATTTCTGGTGATTGCTGCTTGTTCGCTTCCATTTTTCTCACTGGCGTTTTGCATCAGTAAAACAATTTAATCTGGCGTTTTCCATCAGCAAAACGTTTTCGTCTGGCGTTTTCCATCAGCAAAACGTTTTCGTCTGGCGTTTTCCATCAGCAAAACGTTTTCATCTGGCGTTTTCCATCAGCAAAACGCCAGTAATGTGTTATTTGTATCGTATACGAAGGTTTTACCACCTTCAATCTAATTGTAAATTGACTTGTGTTAAGTGGACGAATATAATCTTTATTCGTATGTTATCCCGAAAATATTGCGAAGTAGTTTAGTTGTTTGAAGCACGCACGCTTTTTGACTGTTCCATTATGGTATAACAGCGAAACCGTGCAATTGTTCGTTTAGAAATGTGAAGTGTTTCGTTTTTGATCATTAATTATTCATTTGCAGTTGTTTGAGGTGACGTGAAACGTGATCTGTGCCATACGAGTAACGACGATAAATAGTGTGCGATACGCTTTTCTCATCATTCGGAAACAATAAGAAGTTGAACTATCGCTGTTATTACTATTATTCATATTACTTTTTCTATTGTCATTATTTGATTTAGAGTTATTCTTTAATAACCTTATTCCAATAATCAGATCTTGATTGTTACCAACTACTTACCGGTATTTAATAAGACAAGTTGTGATAAAACAAAGGCCAATTAACTGGTTAACACCACTTCATACTTCGAAAAAACTGAAAACCAAATAGTTATCGGAGCCAGTTCATTTCATAGTGTCTATTGCTATGCGATGTTTTCGATAGAGCGTCGACAAACGAAATCTGCACAATACGACAAATCTTCACTGATATCAGCATCCACTCCTGTCACTTCGTTTAATCCAATCACCACTAACTCATCGAATCTTCAAAACCGTTCTCATTATCCGTCCAACCGTTCTGTTGCTTATTCTGATGGTCCCTCCAGTCCACCTTCATCATCTGCGTCCTCATCGGCATGTTTTGCGATCTCGGGCTCTGCGCGATATTCGTCAAATATTGTTGGCTTCAGACGCGGTGCTGATCCGCAAAGCTTTCGTTGCATCCGACTTCCACCTGCTGATAGTAGTGGTGGCTTCATGACGGCAAGTAACACATCAAGACTGTCAAGAACACTGGCTATGAAACGACGAAAACGAATCGGAACAAGGAGTCTCTGTAAATATGATTGCCGCCGTCTTTCGTTGAATCAGGATTCTGATACGGATGTTAGTAATGATTATAGTAGTAATAGTGATGACGAGTATGATACTTTCAATAGTTTTACCGGTTATGACGTGACCAAACAACACCTGGCCAGCGATTATCCACTGCAACTTCTATGGCGATTCTGCTACTGCACTTTGTTTTGCTGGTTTTATCAGTGCCGTTTATGGCGATCATATTTTGTGCTGTCCATTTTGCTGTTTGGTGGCCTCTCACCGGCACTAGTGATGGGTGAATATCCACGGGTTTTGATCATGGTGGAGAAGTACGCCGACGAGAAATCCTCATGGGAATTTCATAGCAGATCATCACGACAAGCCGAGATATCAAGGAAGACATGGAACGAATATGTGCTTTATAAAGGTGCGTATAAGGCGATTTATTGGTCCATCTAAATTTTTTTGATAGGATATGATAATTTATTGCCGAGTACAAAAATATATACAAGCGTTAATGCAGCATGAAAGGCGGATCGTTCTTGCATCATGCCGGCTGGTTGAATAAGTAAAAAATAATATTAAATTAATATAAAACGGTTGAATAATTGATACTGATTCAGATATAATTCTTTCAGTTCATGAATTCGTAAGATAGTGTTAAACTTCACTACTTCACTACTCATGCAGTTCAGTTAATTACGTTGTTATTTTTGAGGGGGTTTAGAGGTGAAGCACTGAATTCATTATAAACCCCTTCAAATTCAACATTGAATATCTGAAGCTGAACAAGCCAAATTTCTCTCCATTAGATCTTTGCCATACTTAGAAACCACTGATTAATTGTGTTTTATTTTATTTTTCTCTCATTCGCTCATATGGATATGTAAAGTTGATTATTTTTCCTCCTTTCCCTTCTGATTTCTGATCGATGAAATTAGTGTTAATGATGAGACCAGTGATAATGTAACGATACATCAATGGGATTGTTGTAAATTGTTATCGCGAGGAATAGATTCATTGAGTTTGGAAAGAGAAATAATAACGTGAGTGTTGCAGAGCAGACGTGTCGTACGAATAGTGTCGATTCGAACACGGCAGCAGCTGATTATTTCAATTGGGAAGAGATGACATTCCACAAAAAACTTCGATTGAAGTTGGTTCCATTTTTCTTTCGAAACGATCTTTTCCTTGGAGATCTTTTTTTTTTTCATTTGTTCACATTTTTTGATTGATTTTTGATTTTGCTCACGATCAAATTTTTTTATTACCATTGGGTTGACATGATTTATTGGCGTTTTTCTAGATGGATTGCATTTTCTTGTTCTCTCGTATGATTCTGAATCCGGTTCTTGTTTGATTTTTAGTTTTTGATAATTTCTTTATTCGGGTAAACAGCATTGATTCAGAAAAAAATTACTGATTGGGTATTATTTATACAGTTCCTGCGATGTTCAGATTGTGAGGGGATATGTTAAGAATTCTTTCTTGATACTTGATACTTCTCGATGTTATTCAAGCAATTTCTCTATCAATTCCTCGATTGGTTCCTTGGTATTGTGGTTGTTCCGATTGGCTTTCTCATTTCGAGTAAGGTAATGGAATGTCGATCTGTCACTAAAATGACAAACAGAAATGGAAATTGTACTGTTCGTTTACTTAAAGCAGCAAAACATGTAACGCGCGAGGAAGAGCTGTTGAGGATCTCTGAATTAACATGATGCAAAGTAATTGTATTCGTATATTTAGTAGTAATAACGCTAGTATAGTTGGGGGGGGGGGGGAGATGAAATGTGTATCATTGGAAGAATAGTGATGATTGTTTAATTTATGACAGTAACATTATCGACTGATAAAAGCGGAATTTGATAACGAATGGGCACGTGATGTATGATAACTCATAAATGAAACCTGAAAATGCCCGATAAGGTCGTTAATGAACAAGCAATTTTCAAATTTAAGACGGCAGAGTACAAAAATTCCTTTTCTTTGTTTCATATGTTTGTCTTTCTAATAATACTCCTTTTCAAACATTTTTTCGTTGAAAGAAATCCCAATTTGTCGCTATAACTAGTGGCATTCTTAAGAGGGCACCACAAGAAGACCCAAACATAAGAGGAAAAAATGGTTTGTGAACCCCGTGTTCTGATATTTTCCAAACACATATTATCATTTCCATCTCTTCGAGGAGCAGCCGGAAGCACGCATCAAAAATATTCTTTGACACACTTTATCGCGTTTATAATATCAGCGCACTTTTTTGTACATGCATTGTCAAATAGTTTTTGAATTGACGTCGAAACATATTCTTTATCATGTGCAGTTTACATTTATAATATTTTTGTCACGGTTCATATCACAATCAAACGATTGATTTAAAATTTTTGCATAATTTCTGCATTGTTGTTGCATTGCACATTTAAGACGTATGTAATGAATGCCTTTCACGGGAAATAAATAATTGATGATCGAATCAAACATTGCTCTACCTGTTTATTTGGTGAATGAAGTATGTCGTATTGCTACTTTCAGACTGCTGCCACCCAGTCTATCGAAGGAGTCACAAATCGCTAAAAACGACGCTATGATGCTGTCAAAAATTGACAGTCGTTTGCTGGCACCTGAAGCAGAATCACTTTGTCAAATGGGTACACACGATGATAGTGAACAAAATGAAGTGGCCGAAAAGGACAAATTCGAAGATACACTCATCAGCAGGTCAGTTACATCGTTTTATAAGTGCCTGAATGGCTCAAGCTCGTAATCAGAGTTCTATTCGAGGACAACGCGGAACTTCTTCGTTCAAAAATGGGTGATATTCTCCATCAGTAAAAAAGGCAGCGCTTCATAAAGTGCCTTTTTCATGGGTTTAGTAATGAACTGGCTATTCAACCCGTTGTTCCGCATCTTGAAATCTGGTGATTGGTTTGAGTCGTACTGTTCATTTTCTTGGGTTGACTGGCCATAATACTGGGATTTGAAAGGTAATTTACGAAGCCAAAATTAAATTCGCTAATACTAACCGCAAAAAAATCTTCCGGCGTTCAATTGCTTGTTTTTATTTTAATGTTTCGCTAAACTTATTGTTTTTTTTTGCTGTTTTTGTGTCGAGTTTCGTGTTCTGCTTTGCTTTCACTTCAATAGACTGTTCTGTTTTAGTGGTTCGGATTTGATTTGTTTTCGCTGCATTCACTTTACTGCAAATTTTTCATTTGCTATTCGATTTGTTCAATGGCTGACTGAATTGTTTGTTGTTTCACTCTCTCAGCAGCATGACATCAGTAGTTGTGCACTTTGTGTGAAGAATGCAGCTTGCATTCTCGATATTCACACAGTTATTTAGTCAACAATAATAATGCGATTCTGTTCTGTTTGGTCTGTGAACAAACATATCAGTTGAAGTGTTGAAGTACTGAAGTGTTTTGTTTTTTCCAATGATTTGCTGTTTGGTTTCAAAAGTTTAAAGCGTGCAAACGGAATGGAACAATGGAACAACTGAAGCGCAAACGATTCACTTTTCTTGGCAAAACTGTAATGAATTCGTTGCAGTTTTGCAAAGAAAAGAAAATCGTATCCTTTTCGGTGGTGTTTTACTAAAGTAAATGAAGCAATTTGGGTTACTTTGGCAATTGGGTGTCATGATTTGGTATCGCTTCAGTCATTTGCATATGGAACGAAAATATATATCATTAGAAGTTGATTGGCTGTTGTTTCAAAAGGGCAAACTATTGGGTTGCGTATAATGCTTGATATTGTAGGATCTGATAAGATGTGTTGCTTATTTTTATGCGGTCAATAGCATGCTTTCGGTGGTCTTATCTTTTGTTCATTTCTTGGTTTCAGTGGTATGCAAATGTTTATTTACCGATGATTTCTTGGTGATTCATTTCCAAGCTAACAGAAAAATTTTTCGTTCGCGTTCTTACAATTAGCAAATTTCAAGCATACGACATGATTGGATAACCGTTGGTAAGGTTAAAGAACACAGTTTTGTTCCCATCTGATCTTGTGCAAGTTGCTAATTTCCGTTGTGTGGTGTGTGTCAGCGAAATGGCTGGCCAAAAAGTGGCCCTCTTAAACGAATGATAACAAAAATAATTTGTTTGACTCTGAAACTGTTCACTCAAGACTATAAAAGGGCGAGTGTACATTATGGTAGAAGGAGTTTTACGTTCGTCAAAAATTATGATTATGAAAATTGTACAGAGGTATAGCTGCATACAAGTGTGATACCCACCATATGAAGAATCCATGGAATTGGTCACATGACTTATCGAGAAGTTAGCAGCTAGTAATCGAATGTAATCACTGTAAATCATGAGCGCTCCGATGTGATCTTGGACTGAAAAGAGAAATTATTTTTTGGAATTCATTGTGCTGATCGCAGAAAAAGAGTTAGTCAGCAGCTGATGAATGAGTTGGCAAATGATGAACAAAACCAGATGTAGTTGAACAAGAGATCAGAAATCACCATAAGTATCTTTGAGAATTTATGCCATTTATTTGTATTTCGGGAAAGTGATGAACAATTGTTACTGATATGAGAATAGGAAAATGTTTGTGATTTTGTACGTGTCAGGGGAATAAATTGATATTTATGAATGAATTGATAGCAGTAAAATGGTTCATGTTTTACTATGGACAAGTGTACGGAAATAGTGGTCACTGAAGGGAATAGCAATATAAGGATATTATTTGTTTATCGTAGAATTGTTTTTGTTACAAGGGCGAAAATGTAATGAAATTTGCTCAGTTTTTGCAATCCGGTCTTCTCTCAAATCAAGCAGTGCTTCTTTGAAATAAGGGAAATGAGAGAATTCGATGGGTACAGTTCAGGTGAAAGTTTCCTTTTTAGGTGAAACTTATTAATCAGACGCATGTTGTTTTCCTTCTTTGATGTTGTTGTTATCGTTGTTGCTCTGTTGAGCGGAAATTTATTTTTTGTAGATTATTCCGGACTAAATTACTGCGTTCAACGTCGAACTCAACGGACTCGAGTGAGCTCTAACACTGATTACACTCATCGAACTCTCGTGTGATATGAAATCGATCCAATTATGCTGATTGCCACCAAACGAAATGCATGCGACATCTAATAGTTTAGCATTCACCAGTGATCGCTTACATTATTGTGCATGCAAATATTCATATACATATTTGTATATAGTAGTGCATCTGGTTTTCTTATACCATGAAACATATCAATTCTTTTCACATTGTCCTTTGCTTGTTTTTTGATTTTTTGGATGTTTCTATGTAAACCTTGAATCAGCTTATCGTGATTTCATCGGTTTTTATTGTGTTTATCGGATCTTTAATTAGATTAGTTTGGGTTGGGCAAAGCGTGACCTCATTGCAATGCTATGACCTGTTCTCTAGCTAACTAATCAAATTTCTGAACCAAATTAACGAATGAACAAATGCACTGATTTCTTCAACTCATTCCTGCCTCGCTCATCCAAAATTTGTCAAATAATATCTCAGTTTCATAAATTACCTCATTTAGCGATATTCTTCAAATATATTACACTTTCAATGCCCATGTTAAATGTTTCGTCGATAGTTTAAATTGACTTTGATTTAATGTTGTTATTGTTGTTGCTTTATGTGATTTGTCTAAATATTTCCTTACGTTTTTGTATGCTGCTTTTCCATGTGCCACTTTGATGCCGTTGTATCTCACAACAATCGAACAGCATCGAACACTAGACAGAGTGAACTGTAGTACAGTAGTCTGAACACTACAGTACACTACATGAAGCTTTCATCGTGTCGCTAATCGCTCACCAGCTCGCTTCTTTCGATTCTTTGTCATTCACGTATACGCTTGAATGCAACCAAACTACTGTGCGCAGAGTTGGGCGTTAACGCGCTATTCCGCTACTTCGCTACTCAGCAAAACCGTGACTGGACAGTTTCCCTGAAAACATTTTACCTAACGACAGTTTGTTCAAAGACATTCCCTAACGGACGATTTTTTAGTGGATATCTTGCCTAATAGGCAAACTGTCCTTTGCAGACTGTGCTTAGGCATCATAATGTCTTTAAGCAAAATGTCCGCAAAACAGGTGAATAGATAGATATTTCGCTAGTAACGCGGAGTAGCCTAAACCACTATTTCGCTAGTCAAACAAGCGGAATAGCAAGCTATTGCCCACTACTACATGTTTACTTCAACTAATATTGTTACTGTTGAAAATGCACGCCGGAAGAATTTTTCAGTTTTTACGGTTTCAACTGATTCCGTTCCTTTGCCAGTTTCCGCAATTTCATATTGACTGAAGAACAAATGAAGTGTAGAGACATTCCGACTTTTTTATACTCATTGCCATTCCATTTGAGTGCTTACCGTTATGAATTATCGTAAAATCATTGCTCTCAAACGATGTTTAATCCAAATCAAATTTTCCTCACAATCAGCAGTCTGTTGGCAAATGTAAAATTGACTGCATCTGTTCGATGCGATCGGTGTTCGCGTTTTTCATTCGAAAATTTGCGTGACTGACGATGAGATGAGTGTTATTTTGCACTTTCTCTATAAACTTGAACCTTAAATATCATTATTGTTTTTGCACATTCCAGAATATTCTATTTTCCAAATCCTGACGATGACCTGTCACCGGACTTGTTTGGCGACGACTTCTTGATCGAGAAATAATAACTCGGACGCGATTGAAATTTTGTTTTTTGGTTCGCTTGGTGAAAGTATCTTCGCGGTGAGTCAGTTCGTAGAATACAACAAGCAACAAATGACTTATTTGGTTGTGTTCTTCAAATCTGGTGATCCTTGATCGATTGCTACTGATCCGTGGTGATTGGTTTATCCTCATTCCTCTCTATGAGTTCACTGCAATTTCTTGTCATTTCATTTTTGGTGGCTTTATCTGCAAAATTATCAGTTATTGTCGATTTTATCCATTTGATCCAATAAGTTTTCATTCGCAAAATGGCTCTTATTTGCTTTTCCATCTTCATCTCTTTTATCATAAAGAAGAATCTTTCTTATCAATATTCATTTTAGTAAATAAAAAGCCTAGAAGTGAAAGATAACCTACATATCTCTTAGTTAGATTCCGAACTGATACTGATATCAATATCATGCCATCTTATACAATATTGTTAATTTGTTACAATGTTCTTTTTGTTACGTATTACTATTGGTTAATGTGAATTTACGCTGTGTACAATACCGTTTTTGAAAGCCATAACATAGCCAATATAAACCAGTAATTCAGACTGTCTATTATCTATAAAAATGTTTCGTCTAATCGGCGCTTTCTTCATTTATCTGCGGGTAAAAGTTCAGTTTTGTTGTAAATTTTTCATTTGATTTGATTTCCTTTGTTCGTTCATTTATATGCGTGCTTTCTAAAGGATTGTTCTTCATCCGTTTTGTCTTCATTCGATCACCGTAAGACTTAATCATTCTGTTTGTTTTGTTTCGCGTATTTTTTGCTTGTTTAGTTTAAGTTTGTTATGTCTCGTCGAAATAAGTTATATGTGAAAGTCAGGGTTGTTATTTTTGATGTTGTTACGTTTTTCAATTGTTTTTTTCTTGTTTTTGCTGTTCTTTTCCTTATTGTTAATGATATATCGTTGGGAATTTTTTGAATGAATTGACTTTAATACCATTGAAACATCCTAGAAAATGATCACTTCATAGTTTTTTCTTTGTTCCATTTAACGAGATGATTTTTAGATTTTCAACTCATTTCTCAAATGACTTACTTGACAATCCCATTGATGGTTTGCAGCCTATTGTTATGATCCATGCACTCGTGCTTTTGATGTGAATGAGAATAGTGAATTGATCCTTGTACTGTTTGTTTGTTTTGGAACAAGAAAGTGTTATTTTTTAATCTGAAAAACGAGTTTCATGATGATTCATTGGTTTTTTGATTTGATTAGAATTCCCGGAAGTAATCAGTTTTTTGCAAGTGTTTATCTTTTTTTCGTTTTTTTCGAGCCATCTTTTTTTTTCAAATGGTTTTTCAGGCAAACTATTTGTAAAAGTTCTCAATATCTTTGTTGTTTTCATCCTCTCGCCTTGTAGTTCCATGGATAATCACACAGATGGGTGGCACTTCGCCGTAGTATACGAGAGATTAGCTGTAAATATTTTCGAGTAGGAATTTTTTTAGTAATATTTGTTGCGTAGTAGTCACTTAGCCTTGAAATGCGTATAGTCTTAATCAAACTTTTACGGCGATTCTACAAGCTCAATTTAAAATTTCGAACGAATCGTTTGAGATAATCCAGTGGAATAGTAGTTTTTTTTAAGCCATCTTATATTTATATTTGTTTTCTTATTATTTTCATATGTCGAAGAATTTCATTTCTGTTTAACGTTTTCTTATCACGGTTAGCTGCATAGTCAGTCTCGTAGAACTCGGCCAATAGTTTTCAATTTCGTTCGTGTTATGGTTTTTTGAGCCACATTTCATTTTCTCAGCTTACTTCTACTTATTCGTATGTGTCTAGCGACGATGGTCCTTCTGATCATACTTTGTGCGATTTTGAACACAGGAGTCCTCCACCAACCCTACATTTTAGTGTTCACATTAAGACAGAATAATTGACTTCCGTCAGTTGTAAAATATCATCAGTTATGTAGAAATGATAATGTGCGAAGTAATAATAGGCAGGGAAATGCTCATGATGAGCTGTCGTAATTACCCATCAAATGAAATAAGGTCAATGAGCGAATGTGCTCAGAATGATCAATTTTTTTAAAATTTCATTTTCTATATCGCCTCTCCTTGAAAAACGTCTTCGCTGAATCGCACTTAAAACGCACGTGCTCATTATGGAAACATTCACTTTTTGTGGAGTAGGCAAATAAGTAATTGAGAAGTAGTGATCAGCTAATGGAAAACACTTTTTTTTAAAATCGGATTTGACATTTTTCAATCGCATGATGACTTTTAGAGGCATTCTGGCGATAATACGGAATCATTGCAGGTGTTAGAATAAAAGATGGATGATTGAATAAAAACTCTCAGTTATGATACTCGAAAAACGGGGTTGACTTCACAGATCTTTTGAAAAAATCAGAGTCCGAACTCTGCAACCAAACTGTATTCTGGAATTAGAATCTGTTTTGGTTATAGTGAACCTAAATCTGTTGAATCGTTTCGAGTAATACATTCGAGGATCTGTACTGCGCTGAGAAAGCGGAGAGAAGACAACAGTTGCACAATGAGGGATGAATACCGAACGAGTAATAATAAGTGTGGCGGAATGGTGTTCTGGTGTGGTCAATTGCTGTGCATCACAATGGGATGAATGAATAGTACGAAGCGAATGGGACACAAAAGGGGATATAATATGAAGTGGTATGCTATATTTATATGATAATGAATGCATAATTAATGGGCTTGTTCAAAGCAAAAAAACAACGAATACGAACGCATTATAACACATATCTTGCAACAGTAATAACCGAGTGATATGAGATGAATGCTGGTATGACAGATAATTGCAGAACTAAGTTGGATTCATCTTTATATTCACTGGTTAGCAATTATTTGAAGACGAATGACATGTCGATGGCTGCATCAATGAAAGTGAATTGAAAGGATGAAACTTTCCTTTCAAGCATGAATCGCAAGAAATGACATGAAAACGTTTTCGTTAAGGCTTTCATGTTCGTTTGGATCAAATGTTTTTCGAGGCATTTTGCACGGCACATCAAAAGATTTTTCGCTTATGTTGTTCTGTGCTTCATGTTTCTATGCTGCATAATTTTTCTTATGAAGATTATTTCAAGACACATTGATTGCAGTGACGTATAAGTGAAATTTTAAGGGGGTGGAAAGCATAAAGTTTCATAGCGGAGCGAGAAGAAAGTACTGTGGAGTGTTATGAAAAGTTCTACGGGAGAAATTTTTGGGAGAGGTTGAAGGTTACTTGTAATCTCTATTGATCAAAGGCAAAAAAAAAGAAGCATAAAAGCGTTTAGAAAGCATTTACCATTAAGACAATCTTCGAGACATGGAAGTGTGAAGGGGAGACGGGAAGGCAAATTTATATCCCTAATATCTACCTATAAGCACTTACTGTTATGAAGGCAGACCAATGAAATTATCCAAATTTTCGCCAGTGTAACACAACATGATATCAGTGTTTTTTGTGTCATTATGCAGAAGCGAGAAACAAATGAAACGAGAGAGAAGACAACTAAGCGAGAAAAATGCAAAAAATGTTACCTTGTGCGATAATTATGATTGATTGCGCTGATGTGTGATGACCACGTCGTGTTTGTGTGCGATTAATTATGAGGTTTGTGTTACTAGAGGGCGATTACGGGATAGATTCGTGACTAGTGATAACTCTGGCATTGCATCAGACATTTTGCTTGGTTTCTTTTTTAAGTTAACACGCCCGAGCTGATGCCGAGACGTGAACCCAAGAGAAGCATTGGCATAAGAGCAGTTGGTCAAGTGGATCAAGTTGGTTCGCAAATGTAACGAGTGCAACTTGCACACTTTCATGGTGAGAAATATTTCTGCAGCCGTTCTGTTCAATGAAAGGGCTCGTAAGAATTAGGAGATTATGCAACGTGTTTTCAGACAATGAAACTTATGATGCATTTCTGAAATCGTCGACATAGAATCTTTCACATAACATTCAGGACTCATGATGCAGATTTCGAGCGAATTATTGGTGCGCAGTTTGAAAAAGAGTTCAGAGGCAACGATTGATTCCAAAAGTGTATTTAAAGTTCATCGCTGAATGCAGTAGGCTGATTCAGTCATTGATTTAGTGTATTAACTTGATGCCATAGGAAATGCCTCATTACGATGGAATGAATCCATTACGACAACAGAATAATGATGCTTTGATGTTATTTGGTTGTTTAGCAGTTACAACTGTTCAATGAGAGCCACTAAATATATCATTACTATCAGCCAAGAGAACTTTTGATCTATACGCAAGGTCGAAACAAGATTCAATTCGCCTAGAATTGCGGCTAACTTGCAAGGGACGGATCGATTCCTATACTGAACACAACGAGTTTGCTAGATTGGTGGCAGTCTAATAGCTTCTTTTTGAAAAGCTATGCGGAGACGGATACATCGTAGCTCTCAGATGAAAGTTTTAGCCTCACGCAATAGAAATCTGTACATTCGACACGCTACGATCTTATTCTTTCCCCTGGCCTAGCGATAAAATTCCGATCAGAGCACAGCAAACTGATCAAGAACATTTGGCAGAAACGTGAAGCATCAAAAACTTGCTTTCAGAATCTGACTAAAACTTTTAGTACGTTGTTCTTAAGTCAACCGCCCTGAGAGAATAACCACTGAACATAATTATCCATTTCCTATATACGGATCACTGATTTATTTTTCGAATAAGTCTTGCACATTTGATTTACACAAAATGCTTTCGTAATATCTAGCATTATTCACCATGATAAGCCAAATTTTATATTCTATCTTTCAATTTTTTTTTGCGACAGAACATAATTTCACACAAAATTTTTCGCGTTAAACATCGCAGGAATTTGCTCAGTTCTTTGAAAATGTTTGCCCAAACCCCATAAAGCTGAAAAAGTTTTGAAGCTCATACTAAACATATTAACAGTTTATGAAAAGTCATTCTGACTGTTTATTTCATCATATGGTGCGTGAATGAGCAAATTCAGTGCCAAACCGCGAAATAATGCAACGGGTATTTGCTTGTGTGTTTGCGTTATTGCTTCCATATGTTCAACGAGATTCAACGATAACTTGGCTCTTCAAAGAAATGCGACCAATAAGCCAGCAACGTATCGTACCAGCGGCTGCAAGCTCGCGAAAGTGAGTTTGATGGTTTTTCAAATCACGATCGATGCAGTCGCCTCACCTTACAGCATAACTGTGACTGCTCACGAGATACTAAAACTAAAACTGCAACATGTACGACCCAACATCTAGAAATTACTTTCGCACATCGCGATGGCTTATACCAGGCATGATTCTGAATCAAAGTTCCACAAGTTGCACGGAATGTTCGATCGAGCATTCACTCATATGAATGGGAATCTGTTAATAATTCAATATGGTTGCATTGATTGGAAGAAAATGTGGTTGCATTGCTTTGTACGATTTCCAACATTTCAGTTTTGTTCTCGAGCAGCTTACGCTCACTCTGATAAAAATCTTCTCGGTTGTATCATTGCCTACAATGAGGCACTGAATCACATAGCCATTCATCAAATTTACTTTTTCAGCTGATGCTAGAACGTTGATTCGTAACTTCAGTGCAACACTGAGACTTGAACACGTTTCCCTGCACCAAAATTAGACATTCTTTAGAGTTTAAGCCTAATTTTTAGCTAAAGCTTAACATGAAATCGGCATCTCAGCTCTAGTCTATCAATAAGGAGCAGTCGGAGCCTTTAGTTATGCTGGTTTAGGCTTTTGCCACGCAGACGATTCCACAATTCTGAACATTTCCACGGTTGTTTCGTTTCATTTCACGCTCGATGTCATCGAGCTAATAAGCACCTTCGCTCTCTCGTCACGACACACCACAACACAACCAGCAAACGGTCATTCATCACTTTCATTTCATTTCATATATCCTCAGCAAAATTAAACGGCGATGCAATGAACCGCTAACAAAATGATAGATTGATATCGTTCCATACATTATGAGTGCACAAACAAGCCGCAATAAATGGATGCATGATCGCGACGACCAACATTATGTCTCTGCGCAGTAAGATGCATAACCTAAAGCGGTCTTGTTGGAACCTTGAAGATTCCCTTGGCTCGATTTTAGCACTTGATTGATGAGCGCTGATATTACAGTTAAAGATGTCTGGAGCTTGCTTATGCAAAAAATTAACGATCGGCAAAATTTTCAATAGCAACTGATTCCAAATAAAATCCTTCCCAAAAAATGAGCAAAATGATGTTCGATTGATTTTACAGAATGAGGGAGAGATAGAGGCAGAAACGACGCAGTCTGTTTGAACCATCGATCATAGAAAGATCATACCATATGAGATTTTCGCAGAAGAGAATGAAGTTGATTGATCCGCGATTGTGTGCATACGGGATGATGGCTTGCAAGCTAGCAACTCAAAAAATCACATATGTTCATCGCTTCATTTAAACAGGGCGGGAGCGATTGCTAACTGCAAGCTGTGTCTACATCTAATTTATGGAAATTAGCTGTTCTAAATATTTTCGGACACATTTTTGGATTTTTCTTTTGTTTCACTTTATCAATGAATGATCTTAACAGAGTGTCGTTTTTTGACGGTCAGATTTGAGATAAAATAAAATGCTTCTTCTTTAAATTATGCTTTCTGAAATAAAGTAATCATCACATATATGTTAGTTATTGATATGCTCTAATCAATTTACAATTCCTTTTAATGATGAGCACCAAACCCTCTTCATCTAACGAAGTCACTTTAATATTTAACTTTTTTATGGATATTATATCGAAATTTTTATCGCTTAACAGGCTTTAACAGTTCGACAAGTGGATATTTCCAGCAATTTTGATCACTTCAATTTCACTTAGTTCGTTCGCATTTATCACTCATCGAAAGATCCTCATTCACCGAAAACGTCAACACTTTATCGTTGGGTAATGATAAACGATCGGTCATGAAACCAAATTGTTCTCACGATTGCTGTCAATATGGTCCATATTATGAGCCTTATCAGCCTTAGCATCAGTTCCATGAAAAACACAAAAAGCAGCGCTCACGTGCCAGTGAGTGCGAGAATGCCGAGCAAGTGTTCGTTCGGGTTGTTAACATTTTATGAGATGTTCACTGAACGAACGCAGAGGTTATGCTCATAACAGCAAATCAAATAGGTTTAGAGACGCATTAATCACTAACGCATTCAGCACATTGCTCGATTGAGTGACTAATGAAAAGTGTTAAACTGGAAGCAATGCAAACATTGAAATTTTAGCGAAAAAATTTTTTGTGCTAAAATTGCGAGTGTTACACGTCGGAAATAAATCATGCTGTGTTGCAATGCAAAATCGTTCATTGAGTCTAGAATAATGTGGCGAAAGAATGCCTCAGTTGCAATGTTGAAAATAAAAACTGGCTCACCATCGACTTACAGTCAGATCAGCGGGTAGTTCTAAGTCTCTAACGTTCGATTGCTTCCCGGACTAATATCACATCGAAGAGCGAACAGCAAGAGAACAAGGAACAAGTGAAATGACCGAAAAGCTGAATAGATAACGGTCCAAAGGGCACAGCAGCCTGAGGGTCAGACGGCCTCTCTGAACTGCCAACACAAAGAGAGGCGAACAGCGCTCAACAACACTGAACAATTAACCACGGACACAAATCACTTAGGCAGTTTCGTTAGGCCCAAATCAGCAATAATGCATGGTTAAGACAGCAGCGGACGATAGCTGAGCCATAACCGCACCATGTGTCCAAGTTGGCTACTGAGTAGCTGTTGTATCTAGGCGAACGGCTCGGGCCTTTATGTTAGCCCAATAAATCACACGCTTGAGATTAACATTCCTGGGTGAAGTGGAATTGCACTTCGTCATCAAGGAGATGCATCCTCAACCAACAATCGCTTCTACTGAATGCACTGAACGATCTTTATTCTTTCAACACCCACTCCTCACAATCAGCAATGCCCTTCCGCCAATGATATGATTGTATCATCTTCAGTTATCCCGTCACTTACTAGAAACGGAAGGGTCAGCGTTTAGAAGCCACTGCTCTAGGCCTTCAGTACGGCCTGCGAAAGCCAAGTTGTAAATGGTTAAAAGTCTATCTTGTTCTGGTCCAACGGCCTATTTGATGGGTAATGCACACATGCTGATAACGCTTGGCCTCGATCACTTGACTCATTCAAACAACACTATCACAGAAAAGATGAGAATGCACGCTTACAGAACCGCAATTTCTCAAATCAGCACTGCTCAGGCTCTGGTCTAATCAAACTTCAGTCGCAGTTCTATTTGGCTGATCTGAACGCATAAGGTGAGAGCAAAACATCAACCAATGCATCCACGCTTCAACTCCAGATTTTAGCTGTTTTGAGTTTGTTATGTGAGCTGCTGCCAGTACGGAAAATGGTATATAGACGGATGTGAATAACTAAACGAATTGGACGAATTTAGATGATAACAATTGAAAGGATAAACACACTTGCTGATGAAACGGTTGACTGGTTTACATTATTACATCACAACTGCAGTAAGAAGCTTACGCTGCACAACAACAGCTGACACGCGCAGCTAACAAACAGCAAAACAGATAATAGTTAGATGAGTACTTTCTAGACCAGAATCTGAGGAATGCACTGAATAGCATTTCAAGATTGATGCAGCAAAACGGAGGAGAGAATGCGTTTGAAGACGACGGACACATCAAGCTCTTCAAGTAACTTCGTCTAAATTCCTGATGGCTCAAGTGATTGCAGTGAAATCTGAACATGCTTTAGGATGAAGACCCTATCTCATCCATTAATAAAAAGAAACAAAAAGCACTGGCGAGTATCAAGATGAATTAATGCACGTTAAAGCAGCTTTACCAATGGCAGCACTGCTCAACGAAAGTCTTGTGAAAAAAGTTTCGAAATTGACACTTACATAAGATGTGATCAATCTGAACTGGAACATAAGGAAGACAGCAAGCATGACAAAACATAGTCGAAGGCTTAAAGCTAAGCCTAAGCAATGTGCAGCTTTTGGGAGGGAGGATGCTTGTAGCAGTTGTGCTTCATCCGATTGCAGTATAAATAGAGTTTTTTTTTCAAAAGCGACATCGGTAATTTATTGCTTCAGTTCGTGTTTCGTGCCACTTTTGCTCATTTTATATCACGTCAAAGAGCAAACGGCATAACACTCAGACCACTGATTATCATTAATCATTTTAATGAACACTCGAACGCAATATGTATGTTTCGATTGTGTAAATAATCACTAGTTTGTTCTATTCAAAAGACATGACATCTTATACTTATTACAGTCTCCTTCACCATGTGTACGGTGCTTTATCATGAACTGCATTTTGAGACGCTTTAACAGGCAATAACTGGGGTTGAGAAGGCTGACAAGAAAATACCTCGCCTTTGTAAAGGTTTACGCCTTTATAGATGGGTGAATTGAATGAATTTGCAACTGCTTTAAAAGGGAATAAAGCAAATGGCGAGAACGGTTGAATGCGATGGAAAGATCAGTGGATTTGCTCATTTCACATGCAAATGAACAAGACGACCTTTCGTATGCACTTTTTTCAAAAGCGACATCGGTAATTTATTGTTTCGGTTCGTGTTTCGTGTCACTTTGTTCATTTTACATTAAAAGAGCAAACGACTTTATCAGTTGGGAGAGCATGACTGGATTAAAGACGACCTTTTGATGCACTTTCGAGTAGTTGGGTCATCTTATAAGCTGATCAAATGATTATCAATTGCACACCTACTTACGCCAATACCTCTGATAATCTTCAATGAATCCAATCAGTTAGATGCTCTCTCTCTCTTCAGAAGTCGAATATCATTGGTTACTTAATGAGAAAGAGGCAAGAAACACCGAATTTGTTATTGGTGATATTTGGCGATGATCAAGAAATCCCTGCTTGTAAGAACTGACTGCTATAAAGTTTCAGAAATAGAACTACGAAAATTTTCGGAGAGCTTAACCATTTAAAAAAAACAGAGAACATGCTCCTTCACTACGTCAAAGGCAATTGAGTTGTGCGCTCATGAGATTTTGAAAGAATAGGTTTCGTTATTTTTGAATTCGCTGTTATAAATAAACATTGTCACAAAAAATTTTTCTCACTCCATGGAAAACTGAATCAAAAACCGTTCGTTACAAAAGCATCAAAAAAGCAGCAAATATGGATTTAAAGTGCATAAATTTTGTCCCATGTAAATTTTGTTTACACGGCCAGCAATATGCCCTCTGATTGTGAGAGATAAAAAGTGATAAGAAGTGCAAAAAGATTTCTGGATAAAAAATGCACTATGGGTGACTGCTAATGTTCATTTGAATAAACAGCTCAGTGGATTTTTAGTGTTGGCGAAACACAGCGTATGTCAGAACATTTTGATATGCGCAATTAGCAGTCGGTCCCCTTATGTAGCGGCCACTCATATTGGCGCTGTATTTCGCAACCTCTAAAATTCTCCAACCCGTAAACCAAATGCAAAATTGAAAACTGCTTTTCGTCATAATGTAGGAAACGGTTCCACTGATATCATCCAAACGCACCCTCGCCAAGCATTCACCGTGGATGGCAAGCAGACCACTTCTTCTACATAGCTTTGTGGCTTCCTTGGCGCTTTTGTAGCTGAGAGGTTGTTACATATGAGGACAGCACCAAGTCCACATCGATGTGGTGTGGAATTTGTGAACGGATGTATTCACTGAATGGTTTTTGTTTCTTTGTCTAAAGTTATATGTCACCAGTCGATCGGATTAATCAATTTCAAGTGTTTCTCCTAAACAATATTTCAAGCACTATCCTCTACTAAAACGACCATCTTCCAGTGACATAAAGCTGAACGCAATACTACAGAGAAATCTCATACAGTATTGAGTCTCCTCAAAAATGATTAAATTCGTTCTACTGCTCACTTTGATCACGGTGATTTTCGCTGATCGCAAAACACTGCCCAAATTCTATCGGACGGTTGAAACCTCGTTGGGTACAGTGCGAGGTTACTTAGTGAATTTAGGTACGATTTATTATTCTTTTAAATTATCATTATTATTATCGCTGCTACGATTATCATCAGCAGAAGTTTCGCAGTTATTATTTAAACGACAGTACCACTGCATGTTATCTTCACATCTGATCATATTTCTTTAAGGAAACGATTCGAACTCACTGTTTTACGGTAAAGCGGATGTGTTCCTTGGAATACCCTATGCCATGCCGCCGGTTGGCCAGCGACGTTTCAAGGTTATATATTTTGAAATGTTGCGATAGTTTATACGTCTACTCTTCCGTGTATTCATTTGTCAGTATTCCGTAAAAAGTAATGGGCCATGGAAGCTTCACGTGGATGATATAGGTTAATATGTCAAAAAAAGCATGCACAACATAAAGCATTTTGAATTCATCACCTCGCTGATAGGCGATCCAAGTTTGTAACGCATCTAATCACGCTCGATCCGTCATCAGTGGACTGACTCTATGAAATAATAAATAAATTGCGTTTATTCATCCATATCAAATAGTCATCACGATCCGTTGCAAATCTCCACAACATACGGAATTGCCTCGTTTCAGAGACCAGAGCCAATACAAAAATTCACTTCCGATGGTACACCCTACGAAGCAATTTATCAACGCCCAATATGCCCTCAACTAAATTTTACGGGCGATCCGCAGAGTGAAGATTGTCTCACGATGAACATCTTCTCACCGAATGTTTGCTGTTTCAGATCCATTTAACTGACCCTTCTGATACGAAATTCCAAGCAAACGCAATATCTATCAAATCATTCTTTTGGCAGTTTAATATGATCATCTTCTAAGAACTATCGATACCTCAGATATATCAAACAAAGATGAATATGATAACAGGTCGATTCTAAGAAGAAGTACCCGGTGATGCTTTACATTCACGCTGGCCATTTACGGTCCGGTTCAGCTAGTGAGTGTGGCGTAAATGGCATTGTGCGAAATTTAGTTTCGAGAGGAGTTGTCGTTGTTATTATTCAATATCGTCTTGGAACTTTGGGATTCTTCACGACTATGGATGAAGAATTTCCACCGAATTTGGGAATGCTCGATCAGGTTAATGACTCATTTGATTATATTGGTACACCACTCAGTTTCGAGCAAGACTTTCCTCCGCGAACAAGAATCCAACCCTGAGCCCCAACCGGTAGTTGGTACGTCGCGGGTTCGATTTCCATTCACAAAAGAAAGTTTTGCTCGAAAACGAGTGGTGTACCAATATTATTGATGTTGTGAGCTGAGCCAGGCTATGATCCGGCTTATACCTATTATCTAAGTATCTGTTATGATTCATTTGATCCAAAGAGAGCTGAAATCGAACTAAGTGAAATTCAGCCGATGCAACAAAAATGTGCTCCGTAACAGCTTGGCCAACTCTCACACTAGTTATGGTACACTTAGTTGCTAAATGATATAATTCAGAGGTTGATTCTAGCGAATTCATATTCTAGGTTGAGGCAATTAAATTTGTCCACAAACATATCGACAAATTTGGTGGTGATCCCAAGCAACTGACCTTATTCGGTGAATCTGCTGGTGCCGCGTCAATCTCCGCACATACCTACTCACCAATGACTAAAGGTACATTTCTCATCTGAGACTGCCGCTTGTCAGGCTGTCTCTTGATGGACGATACTGCTAAGCAAACAACAATTATTTCAATTACTAGTTACAGTTGATACCAAAGGGTTTCTATGTCTCACTTATCACTGAATGCGATTTGGTCTTTCATTTGCATCATCCTTGCAGAAGAATACACGTTATTGGAATCCCTCCATGTCTGAGTTCTCATTTATATGAATAGGATTATTGTAAACGGTTACCGGTGAAGGCCACCTTGCTACCCCTTCCCTTCAACGCAATTCTGACCCTTTCTCCTCCCCCAGTGAAAAGCTGACGTTTCTATGAGCCTTCTCCAAGCTGTAGTATGAAATCGTAGAAACCTCTATTCTCACGAGATTTATTCACTTCTCATCAAACACTCGGATTCCATCTCATTTATTGCAATTTCAGAACTGTTCCACAAAGCGATCCTACAGTCAGGCAGCATTTATTTGTCTCTGGATGGTGTATTTGGTATGAGCAGAAACTCGCATGCTATCGCCAAAAGCGTGTGCAACATTGATTTGCCCACAAATAAAACTACCCAGAGGTATTTGTTCTTGCATTTTTTGATTCGAATCCCCAAATTTCTTTCTTAGTTTGAATTTCAACTGAAAAATTATTACGCTCTTCCGTTAGCACGCAGCCGTTACAGAAAATTTCTCCATTAAGAGATAATTGTCACACAGTCCGTACTTACAAGGCCGACAAAAAATGTTTTGTAGTGAAAATTATTTGTCAGTGTTTATCGGAATCCTTTATTAAAACCACATCATTTTGCAGTAAACTCAAAAAGTGCATGATGGAAGCCGACGCCACAAAGTTCCTGCTTTTCGAACGGGCAAGCTTTTCATACTTTCTCAGTCAAAAAAATTGCCAGCATCAAGATGAACTAATCTCACAAGTGATTTCCTTAACAGTTGATCCTTAGTCAGCAGTGGGAATACGTTAATGGCTCTTTCTATCACAAAAAATGCGCATCGAGGATTTATTCTAAGAACGATGGCGAACGCGCCACTATCCTTGTGGAGCTAGGGCATAAATGCAGGCGCAGAGGTATTGACGATATAGCATCTGTTGTTGCAGAACAATACACTAGGATGGAAAATAGCTGTTGACGGTTCCTTTTTACCTGGACCGCCATCGAATTTAACTCGGCCAAATATTCCAATCATTATTGGAACGAACAAGGATGAGTGGTCAGCCTTTGGTGAGTTCAGTCAGCTGTTACATTGATTCATGAAAAGTAAACGCGAAATAGAGTCGGAGTGCCGATAAGAGCCGAGCCGTATTCAGTGTGGAAAAATCATATGAAAAGTATGATGCAGAAAACTCTGAACCAAATTTTTAGATCTGTATTCACTGTTGTTCAAAGAAAGAACTGTGGATTCCTTCTCAAAGCAGTCGTTCGAGCAATTCTTCAGACATATTGCTTCCTTCCTGGGCGAACAAGTCAATCCTGTTATGAATTTATTATTGGACGTATATAAACCTGCTGATCTGAAAGACGACAACCATACTGGATGGCTTCAAGTGAAAAGCGATGTTTGTTTTCTAAACTTATTGCGGATATCTAAAACACAATCCTGACATCAACATTTTTTGCCTCAGCTTCATGTCCGTCGTTTCCTCTTCAGAATATAGGCAGTCACGACTCTAGAGTAATTCTAACATTGAGCTGGAATCTGGAAAATATAGGCATGTTGGAAACAGTGTGAAAAATGAAGACAAATCCGAATTCTAAATGAACAAGCAATTACCAGGTTGACGAGTCAGTTGCAAATATACCACAACAAAGTACCATTGTGAAAAAATACCGAAGAAAATCTTGGAGATTCAAAATGAATTTCAGATACTTACCGCGATGGGTTTCACGGCCTTCACAGCACTTGAAGTAATGTCATATCTTCAAAATCAAAACCCAAATGTTTTTCTGTACGAATTTGATCATTACTCAGCTGTTGGACGTATTTTCGAGGTGCCTGGTTGGCAGCGTGAGTTTTATACTCCTGTCGAGACGATTCTCACAGATAAAGAGTTTCGCAGTCACAGTGAGGAGGGAATACAGTGAATGTCACCTATCTTTCTTGTTTCGGACAGTCGCAAGCCTGTGAGCAGCTAACTGGAAAGTAACACGGCAACAGCGTACTCAACTCGTCACCCTTGAAAAAAAATTGATTTGTATTTACCATGCAGTTGAACAAAACATTCCATAGTCATAAAATCTACTAACAAATGCTTGGTCGTAATATATCTTGTACTGAGGTCCATTAGAGGAGTTTTGACTTTTCTCTGAAAAATCCTTCACTGTAGGTAGAGAGTTTTGTTTCTAACTGGAATGTGGATACAATGCGTTACTGTATCAAGGAATGATTCATCGACAAAAGATTTCAATGAGTTCAAAGCGTACAAATTTATCACATAATGGAGCAGCATATGTTCATAATTTCTTACTTCCCACCCAAATGCACACTTCCGATAACCAGTCAATTTCTTCAGCTGTTCCACACACAGCAGAGTTACCCTTTGTTTTGATGCAAAAACCACTATGGGACCTTGCGCGCCTTAAGAAGCAGATGACACAAGAAGACTGCGACATAGCCGATTTCTTCGGTAGAGTTTGGACGAATTTTGCCAGAACTGGGATCAAATGGTAAGCGTCTGGCTCGCTGCAGGCCTCTTTTACTGACTTGCATTCACGATCAATTGGTTTTATGATTTCAGTAACGCAGACGATGAGTGCCCTCGGTGGAATGCAACGGTGATGAAATGCAACCAGATGCCGTATTTGGAGATTGCTGCAAAGCGAAGAATGATGCCAGATTACCGTGCCGTTGATAGAGCAACCATTCTTGGCGTCAGTTTCCGAATTTAAAATTCTCTCCCCTCTTCTTTGACCTATTTCAATGGCTACCGCTTAACGATATCTTCAGAAAGTGATGAAAGAAATCGCTATTGGGAAACAACTTCCCAACCAATAATACCAGGCATCCATGTTCGCAGTTCCAGTTCTCAAGCATCAGTGACTGCACTTATTTGTTTCCGACTATTGCCGATTCGTGCTGTTTCGGTATCAGACGAAACAGTTCTTTATTCACTTCAATGAGTAATTTTATTTTGCTTCAAGATGAAACGTTTCAACGCAATCATTGAAACGGCATCAAGTAATCAAATATTTTAATGTATGTAATAACACTGCATACTTCGGTGTTTATTGTTTGCTGTGTTCCCCGCTGAAATAATGGCAATAAACAAAGTTCACGCTGTGTGTTGATCATGCAAAAACAGAACAGTTAAATATTCACTCGATTATATCAGTTATTGAGTAGTGTCTTTGGTTAACAATATTAACCGCACAATAATCAACTTATGTTGCTGTTGATAGACATTGATTGATCAACAGAGAAATGAAAATGCCTCGAAGGTGTCACGACCCGGTACGTTGTATTAATACCGTACACACCAAACTGCACGGCATCTATAGGGATTCACTGGAAAGAATTCAATCGTTTATCACTACGATGCAGTGAGTAAATACAGCATGTTTAGTTGTTTTCACTTAATGAATATCAAATGTTCCACTACCGTTCATTATCAACGGTAACTATGAGTGAATGAGTATTATTTAAATGGTTTCGATGGAATCATTTCGTAATCTTAGTGAATGTTCGGTGAGTGATAAATTTCAACGAAAGAACGACATTCAGCTGCACGCGAACTGCACGGTATATTCTCCATAATATACAGAAAATCTAGCAAGATTCATTCAGATATATTCGCTGAAGTGAAATATTCTTCTGCTTGCATGTGATAGTTCCTTTGCAAAAGAAGATTTTCAGTTGAATAGACACAATTTTGAACCATACGAGTTCTTTGAAACAAAAAACAAAAAACCAAACAAAAATATTCCGATCCAGATAAACAGATCGGCCTATTGAAAAGTGCAAAAAAGATGAAAATATCAAGCCTTTACGTCCATTTTCCACCTACCAAGCAATTATCAAATTCAATTGACGATGAAAACGAAATGGATGAATTCAAAGATGACTAACATTCAGAACTGAAAAACAATTTCATGTTAAAGAAGTAAACAAATATTGTATTCAGTGAATCTGCATCGGAGTTGCACTAAAGAAATTTAACTGATGCCGTATTCCAGAAATTGTATTAATTTCGGCTTAAATGTTAGCAAGTTAAATGTTAGTCTGCATTTTATATCAGTCGTATCAACTGATGAACACAAATCGATCATCTTGAAGATACTTAAAGTGAAATGACAGTCCCCAATTCATATTCCACGAATTGATGAAATTACCCAAAACGGGTAATTTCACTCCTCATGAGAACCATTGTCCTAGATTGTTGTGTTGCTCATTATTGCAATTGATTATGACTGCATGAAAAGCTATTGTCTATGACACGCTCACTTCAAACTGATTTAGATGAATTCTCATTCTTTTCAGACGTGTTGTGTTCACTCTCATAGCTATTAAATGGGAATACCATTCTCTTGATGTGTTTTTCTCATTCACTTCGTCTCATTTCATTTCACCGTTCGAATCAACTTCTTATTCTGTAATATATACTATTTACTGGATATGTTGACGATTGTTGACAGCCGAAATCAACAATACAGCAATCGAATTGAATTGTTCAACAACGTTTTACAGTCGAATGATGAATTATAGAGTGCATTTGATAGAATGAGAATTTGACTTCAATTGTTAAGTGAAATGAATGAGAAATCAGCAGAAGAGAACACTTTTGGTGATAAAAGCTATGAGAGCGACTACAACAGCAAGGAAAAGAATGAAAACCTTGTTAAAACGAATGAAAACCCTGTTAGGCCCGGACGAGCTACAGAAAATAGAACTGAATGGAATTGAATTGCTCAACAGTTAGTATCAGGACCAGCTGCAAGTGCATGCGAGGAATTCCTAAATGAAATATAGTCAAGTCGAAATGAATTTCAATTTCCAGTTGCGATCCGGTCCACCGTGTAATGTCATTGAATTTTTTCGTGAGAACGTTTTTGTTTATCTGATATTTATGAGGCAATACAAGAACGATTGTTACCACTCAATTGAGTCATTTAACCGTATTGAAAGTTATAAGCGTGAATATAAAAGCTTGTTGTCTTGGAGACGTTTCTTTCGATGAGGTTTCGTTGTCGGCAATTTTTGTGCGTGACGTTTTGTCTGTGGACGTTTTGTTGAGAAAGCGTTGCCCGGGAAGGTTTTTTTGCAGGACTGAGAAAGATATTGGTGATGACCACAACAATAGCAATAGTGGTAACAACAATAATAGCGATATCAATATCCAGGAATATTTCGAAGCATAGCACATATAAGCGCTGTTCTCCGTTTGAGCTTTCGAAGTTTGTTCGATTGGTTGCTTCGAGTTCAAACTTTTCTCGATCGATTGCTTCTTATAAGACTCTGGAATTTCTTCATCTGCGTCCATCATCACCTTCTGATCTGAAATTATTCAGTGAAATTATTTTCTCAACAGATTAGCTACCGAAGCGTTCTGCTGAAACCGGCAGTTCAGTTTAGCCTTACCACTTCGGAGGCTTTTTAATACCGAGTCCAAGTTCTCCTCAAAAACGTAATCAGAAGCTTTTAATACGAATGTGCGGTTTGCACTCAACACCATGGCAGTAACACTAGGATTTCTGGAATCGTCCAATAGCGTCGATTATCAAAACTGATGGGACGTTAATTAATTGCTCAGCACCTTTCGGTTCATTAGTGATGAGTGAAAGACCACAAAGAGGACTGTCACTGTGATTCAGTCTCATTTTTTAATGTTTAGAGCTGGTTTAGAACATATATCATGAAGTAATACTCTGAGATGACGATGAGTTGGCATTTGTAGAAACAGATGCGGTGCCAGCAGATTCACCGAATTTGCCAGCAGACTCACCGAATTTGCCAGCAGACTCACCGAACAACATTAAACGTTTACGATCCCCACCGAATTTCTCGATATGTTCAGCAATAAATCTGATGGCTTCAGCCTGAAATATACAGGCAGAGTTTTGTGTTGAGTGGAAGTTATCGTCAAAATTTCGAACAGCCATTTCTTTGTGAATGCAACAAACGAAATATCTATTGAAAGGCAAAACGTCTTTCATAACGCATTTCACAAGTGTATCAACATGCTTAATGAATGCGCATTAGAGATCTTGAGAGCACACGCTTGATTTCACATTTATTGATGCTGACGTATTGGAAAAAGCAATGCTGATTTTTTGGATCGTTTCTCATGAACCAATTAAATCACCAACTTGATCGGGCAAACCCAAATTCTGTGGTAATTCTTGGCTTAATCGCAATGTTCCAAGGCGATACTGCATTAGTACGACGACCACACCATTCGAGACAATGTCTTTCACAAGATCGTGCCATTCATTAGTTGATCCACCGTTCGAGTTACCATCATGGACCCATAGTAGCACTGGATACTTTTTATCGGATTGCACCTGAAAGCAGAAGAAATCTAGCGTTCGCTTCGAAATTCAGCAACTCTAATGTATTACACACTCTTGTATTTATTTGATGATAATGACAGAAATCAAATACTCCATACTAATATCGAAGTATGCATCTGTGAACAATGTGATATGTGTAATATGACAGTATGCTAAAATTGAAGTTAGATAAGTTCATGATCCCACATTACGACAATTCAGTGAATTTCCACTTTGTTCATGACAGAGCTTTGTACAGTTCTCCATTTTCAAGGATATAAGCAATTATCGCTAAGCAATCCCTTCTTTTCGAGGCAGGTATAATGAAAATTTTGTTTCTTGCTCTCTTGACTTGGGTTGTTGCTTCTGGTCTATCTCTAGAAAGCAAACAATTGCAAGAACGAACATTCGGTGAGAATATATTCATCGCGAGGCAATTTCCATTCTGTTGATTGTCCGTATGGTTCAGTTGTGCACGTATTGGTTCACGATGATTGGCTGAACCCTCAGAGGTCACAGATACTGATTTCTAAAACAACAATTGGATTCAGACGATTTCTCATTAGCAATGAATATAATTATACAATAGTTCAGCAAATTTAATTTTCACTTTCCAAAAGAACGGAAAGGCGACATGCGAAACTTGACGCAAGATTCATTTTGATTGCAAAAACAGATGGCAATCGTAATAGTTCAACTGATGAAACTGACGGTATTGCTGATAAAAATAAGAAAATCAGCATCAAATAAAACCATAAAGTATGCATTCAGTTCATTTTGCATCAGTATGCATCTCATATGCAAACTGATGCAAATGAACACAGTGCTGTAAGCTTAACTCAAACTTGGGTAATTGAACCAAACACAGTACTTTACAATGAACTGAATGCATTTGTATGCTTTCGGTGTATAATAACCTGAATGTACAACTGAATGTATAATAACCAAATAACCTTAGGTCCCATTTCTGCAACAGCAGGAGATAGTTTGGCGTACGGTATATCAAGAAACACGTCTGCTTGACCATGATGCAATGGCTTTTGATCATTCCCTTCAAATAATGGCGTTTTTTAGCTATCCGAATCGCAATTTCGAATTCACCTTACTGCTATATCAATTAAGTGATATATCGAAAAACACATATTACCACAGAACTCACCAATGTTCATTCGGAAGCCATTCACATTGCCCAATTTGGTTTCTACGAATCGAGTGAACTTATGTCCCTCAGCACAGTAGTGCATGCATATTGGAAGGAAAAAGAGGACTGTAACGATGAATTTCATTTATTTTCCTCGAAATAGCTTTGATGAATACGACCACTATTTCTGAAGATTTTTATGATGGCATCGAGTTGCTAAGAGAAAAATTTAGGTGGATTGTAAAGTTGGTGTACGCACTGTGTTGAACAAGAATGGTTCTGAAAACGAACAATCAATAGCCGACAAGTATTCATTGGGGGATAGTTCTATCGAGCTTTACAGTATCAATGAATGTGAATTTTTAAAAATGCCTCGGTAATAATTGGTGATAAAGCGGAAGTATTTGCTCATAATTGGTTGTAATTGCTAGTTGAATACGTGAATAGCTTATGCTAAGTGATACAGATTTTATGTTGCTGGAAGAACTCACTAATGGAACTTAATAAATTAGGTCAAAACAAAGCAGCTTATGGTTAGCGCAAACGTTTGTGAACACTCTGTTGGTAGACATTTTAGGAATGCATCGAATTATGAGTGGAAAAAGCAGCAGACGATTGAGCATAGGGGTTTCGCAATACTCGAGCTGCATTAGTGTTCTCTTTTCATTGTACACTGACTGTTTTAGGGAAAACAATTAGAGTAAATATTAATATGAAAGCTGATTGTGAGGTAATATAAGGAATGCAAATAATAACCGTAACAATAACAATACGAACCGTCTGAACAGCAAGAGCGATGTTTATCGAAAGCTTATGATAAGAAAAATCGGCTGCATTTTTTTCTTCATTTGCTTATTTAATGTGCTGTTTGTGAGTAATGAACATATCAGAAATATGTGTTTACTAATTGCTCTCAATGAGTGAAGATAGTATTTGAGATCGGATTAGTGTGAGTGGTTGCTATCAATTATTATCCTAGAATTACCAGATGAAAGAGTTTTAGAAACTATGATCATAAATTTGCAAGCAGTCTAACGGTTCTTGAACAAATGTTATTCGATAACAAATGTTGCTTTTACTTACTTAAGAATTAGAGCAGCAATGGGAGAGTTTTGATGAGTCGGTTTATTTTCAAGCAACAAAATAACAGTGGTGATAACATCAGTAATCATAACATAGATAATGTTCGTTTACTATTTTGATGATTGTAATCAGAGACCGCAAAATCGTAGTTGTACATTACCAGGCAGTCCATTATATTATTGAACAGTATCATTTGATCCAAAAAAGGATATTTGCTATGCTAAGAATGAGGAACTGCATCCAGAAAAGAATTCGGAGTGAGGTGAAATAAAGCCAGATGACAAGTTCTAACCTCATAATACTCAAAATCATTTCATCACATTAATTCTGGTTAGAGTGAGACATCCGTTTCGAAACTGAGATTGTTTAGCAAACGCAGAAATTACTGTGGATAACGCACATATCATACATCTTCATATTATATGTTTCTGGTAAATATTATTACGAGAGGTTGAATTACTCATATAATTCCGAGCAAATTTAGCATTTCGAGTTATCCACAATGTATTCATACTTTATCCAACTTCTTCATATCAATGTTTCATAAATGAAGTATTGTAGTATTTTTATGCAAAGCACTTTATCTAGATGATTTGCATATGCAAGTTTTTAGTGAGAGTTGATGATTTGGAGGATCGGAAATCTATTTACTGATCATTTTTAATTCGATCATCCCGCAGAAGCGGTCTTAGGATAATAATTCAGGCTTCGGGATGGTATGCGCTTGTTTTAGTCGTTGAAATCTGATTTCGTTCGCTCATTTATTCAGTCATCAGTCGCAGTTAACGGATATCGCTAACTGTTATCGACGGGTATCGTTCTGTTTCTCGATTAGGTGACAATATGAACGTTGAACTCATCCGTCTTCTTGAATCTTCTCTCAACCACTCGTTTGTCAATATCCAATTAGTTACGCAGAAACCAACGATTGATAGGTGAAAGGGTTGCGAACAGCCTTGAAATTGACCCAAAAAAGATGGTGATAAACCCGCTTACTTTAGTCCATCGATTGTATGGAGCAGTGGTTCTCATAGAGGATAAAATTACCCATTTTGGGTAATTTGGAGGTGACAAGGGCTAATGGAGAGTATCGGGAATTGAGTATTCCGTGCATTTGTTATTTAATGATAGAGCGTTATTGTGATGGTAATTTTTAACTCGGATATGTAAATGCGATTAGTTAATGGCAGCACTCTTCTATTTTCTGTAGCTCGTCCGGGCCTAACAGGGTTGTCATTCGTTTTAACAAGGTTTTCATTCTTTTCCTTGCTGTTGTAGTCGCTCTCATAGCTTTTATCACCAAAAGTGTTCTCTTCTGCTGATTTCTCATTCATTTCATTCAACAATTAAAGTCAAATTCTCGTTCTATCAGATAAACTCTATAATTGATCATTTGACTGTCGAACGTTAGTGAGCAATAATGTTCAATTGCTGCATTGTTGATTTCAGCTGTCAACACTCGTCAACGTATCCAGTAAATAGTATATGCAACAGAATAAGAAACTGATTCGCATTGTGAAGTGAAATGAAACGAAGTGAATGAGAAAAACTGATGAAGAGAACGATATTTGCATGTAATAGCTATGAGAGTGAATAGAACACGTCTGAAAAGAATGAGAATCCATCAAAATCAGTTTGAAATAAGCGTGCCATAGACAATAGCTTTCCATGCAATCATAATCAATTGCAAAAATGAGCAACACATAAGTTCTTGGATCGAGGGAGGGGGGAACGGCGATCTACCAGATCATCAAAAAGGGTAATGAAGCACTCGAACGTGAGAACCACTGGTACAGAACAATCGACAAAGCAGCCGCCCACAAAAAAAAAGGTGAATAGATAATCAGTTAGCTGTGAATATTTGAGAGGATTTTTCCGAGCATTGCCAAGCTCTTTGAAATGGCTACAATAACTCAAAAATGATCACGAAATAGCATTTTTGTGATCAGATCCTTGTCAGCAGATAAGATGACTGCAAAGTTTTAAACGATTGAATACAATCAATCACTTTCCGCTGTTTTTCACAAAGAATATCCAGCAATGTCAAAAATCCAGCTGTTTAACAAGCCTCACTGTGTTGAGTTGCATAATGCATAGCGTTTTTATGCATAAATTGGTATGAAATACACATAAGAGATCATTTTGTCACCTTTTTTGACTGATATTATTAATGAAATGATTCAGTCGAGAAGCGAAACGGGATCAACGCAGAACGGTTTAAATGACCGACCATCTCAACAAATCGAAGATGAGAATCTGGTGAGGACGATCTTCGAGCATTGATATTAACACTAACGAATATAAAGTGCTTAAATATTTTCAAAATACGCATCCGTTTCTTGTAAAAAATAGTTACATCTCATAGAAAAAGACTGCACGTATGAACCTCAGAAAATTTCGAAACGCAATGATTTTTGGTCACATTTTGTTGAGAATGATTCAGTTTTGAATGATGAAATGAATTTCAAGCCGTCATCACCACAGACATCACCATCCAACGAGTCATTGATTGACCGAAGTTTGTTGGAATGGCAAGATGAGGCATCTGCGATGTCTGCGAGATATCGATGGCACAATCACATCGAAAGATTGCTCACTTTTTGTAGTTACACATGCGATCCCGCATCCATCTATATTGTACCAAGATTGTATGGGAAACATGGAGCTGGTTAGTGATTTTTTGCACACAGATTCGGATATGCAGCATCCTCACACATCTCATACCCTCGTACCAGTTCAATCTTTACGAATTTGATCACTAATCAATGTTTCATCAATCTGCTGAAGTATTCAAGTCATGAAGTACTTCACTTTTCGTATCAATAGGATGCATGCACATTAGAGACAATCTCTTTAAGAACTGGTCTTTGCAGCATTCACATACTGCTTACTGATAGCGTATCTGTTCGTTGGTCTGCCCGTAACGTATCTCGAAATGGCTCTTGGTCAGTATACGTCGACATCACCGCATCGGTTATTCTCACGAATGGTACCGGCAACTTCAGGTCAATAGCATGATTTCCGCATAGGAATATATCGATTATACCGATCACCGATACATCATTGACAGCTATTGTGATATTTTCATAAAACAATAAGGGCTCTGTCGAATGCTTGAACTTGCTAAGACAAACCCATTCCAACACTGAGTTTCATTGAAAAATTCATGTTAAACTGAGTGTTCAGCGTTATCTTTTGTACTAATAAATCACAGTAAAACTTTTTTTGAGCAAATTTCATTGGACAGAAATGAATTTTTTATTATATAAGGACAAATATTCAGGCATATCACTATCAATGATATTCATAACGATTTTACGAGTGATTTACTTGAGTGGTCATCTCGCTCAGATCACATATCTCTTAGTCGTTACAATATTGTGTGAGTTTGAAATTTCAAAATGATTCAAATTTATGCGAAGGTTTTAGTAATGAACAATGACTGATGAGGCTGTATCATGCACTCGCTTACTTATCGATTCTTAAATGCGTCTCACAAACCCCTTCTGGTTTTGCAATCTAATGAATTGCCGCTGCATTGCAGTTAACTACGACCTACCATGGACAGACTGTGATCGACAGAACCGAACCGAAGCTTGTTATGATTGCACGTAAAGATATCCATTGTTATCCCTTTTTCATTGTCATCAGTTAACCAACAATCAACTCATCGAACTCAACCTGACAACTAAACTCGACTTGAAAAACTCTCATTTTGAGGATGTCTATTCCCAGAAACTGTTGAGAAGATAGAGGAAATGAGACTAAAAACTGAGTTAAATTTAGTGATGTGATCGCACCGTTATTGAATCAGTCGTTACCATTCACGACCTATGTGTTCCAACGTGTTTATCAGGTTATATTTGAAGCATAAAAATTGAACATTGCATTGAAATTCGATTTTTGTATCAAAATGATTGCAGAATTCGATTGACGGGAATAAAATGCACAAAATTCAATCTCAATTCGATATATGTTCCAATGTCTTGAATTTGGTTTTTTTTTTGAAATGTAATTTGTCTTTGTTTATGTGAATAATGTTTCAGCCAATCTATTGGGTATCGCAGTATCGTCTAGCATCATTTGATTTGATGAACAACTTGATTTTCGTTAATGTTCTATCAACTATAATAGCTTATTCTGGCATTTGGTTAATTGCAAAACTGGCTTTCGTTACATTTCCAGTTCCATTCATAATTGTTATCTACTTCTTCATAAGAGGTGAAACTCTTCAAAAACTTATCGCTACAGTCGATCCCTCATAAGAATCATGAGCACATTCAAATGGAAACTAGAACACATAGAGAAGTGAATAAAGTTGAAGGTGCGACTTTGGAAGGATGGGTAGATGGTGCCGAGTACCTTGTGAATCCTTCACGCCGTTCAAAATCTTTTGCTGATGCATCGTTGTACGCTGATGCTGTCACTTGTGTTCTATTGACGCTTAGGTTTGCAGAATTTTTGACTTATAATATTTCATCTTAACCGATTTTATTCGAATATTGTTGAGCATTTCATGTAATTCAATTTTAAAAATGAAGGAATGAATTGAAGAAAGATCAAGAAACCAGGGGATATTGAAGCATTTAACTGAATACTCCGTACATTGAATAAAAACATTGAAATGAACCATCGTCTGGTATTGGTTAAACTTCAGTACCATCAGTCTGGATTATTGTCGAATTGCAGATTGGGTAGTGGAGGTATTCATCATTTAGCATCGCACAATAGTTTTCACAATAATATCGCAAATGATGCAGTCATCGTTGTTTTGACGAATATCTTTTTCTCAATTCTCTCTGTGTTTGGAACATTCTTCTATTTGGGTTACATTGCAAGTTAGTTCCTCTTTTTTTGCATTCAGCTATTAATCAATCGTTATTTCATTTCATTGATTACTGACAGTCAGTAGAAACTGTCCTTGACGCTTAACTAAGACATTGAACTAATTCATGCAATGAGTTAAGATAGTGTCTATTATTGGAGAACAATGGATCGACATGAACGTCTGTTGTTCGCAATCGAAAGCGGTGTTCTGGATACGTTTCCGATCGCAGAAGTCGCATCGAAGATCAAGAAACCGCTACCAGGATTCATGCATGCTACTTTCTTTTTCGTAGCACTCACACTCAGTACTCTACAATCTTTGGTATCGTCACTCATTCATTGCGCTGTTTTCAATTTAGTTTTGTACAGCCGAACTAGAAATTGAACGTAATCAATCATCATTTAACGCAAAATTCTTACAGACCATTTCGTTGAATTTGCTCTGTGAAAGTATTGACGAAAAATGGCCTCAATTTCGAGAGTTAATTCAAAAATTACTTCTCGTAAGCAATTTTTACTGTTGACTTTTGTTACTCAATGAATAAATAATGTGTTAAAATGATGCTGCAGCTAGAACATGCAATGTTGCTGAGAATCACAAGAAGATTATGCGATTGTGAGTTGTAGAAAAGCGAATCTTCCAACGGTTTTTTTTTTTGATCAGAAGTGCAAAAAATGTCTTCAAAATTATTCGATATTATTATGGCTGATCAAAAGTGGTTAGCGATTGATATTGTTGAGAAGGTTCACTTCAGCATGGTGTTATGCTACTATCGATATTTTTATGTGCATATTTCACGATTGTGAAACACGGTTATTTGATAATTATTTACTTCCGAAGATACATCTCCTATTCACTGGCGTACGTCGTTCTAATTGAGATTATCAGCGTGGTTTACGTTTATCGACTTAGGCGATTCCTTACGTTAGTTATTCGTTCTTTTCAAATGCAATCTCTTTACCAGCACCGTGTCAGTCTTTCAATTATGACTGCGCAATGAAACGATATCCTTCTCGAGTGTGACTTTTAATGTTTGACTGACTGAAAAGCATTAAGAAATATTCGCACAATGGTCGGTGGATCCATTCGTATCAAAGCTTATTGGTGGACAAATTGGTTCATTTTTACACCTGTCATTCTCAGTGTAAGTAATTCAGAGTCAACTGTTAAGAAATCATGCAGCTTCATTCTAGCATGAAGTGATCTATCTCATCGATGCAGTCAGCGATTTCAGATTTCAATTTTGGTGCAAATTTTTGGTTGGAAACCAACGATGAGTACACTCTATAAACCAGCCGTCAGCATTGATATTTTTGGATGGTAAACGTTTCTTTTTGCTTCGTACATACAAATGGATTCCCTTCTAATTTATTCGTTCGAAACAGTCATTCAGTGAAATAACTTTCAGGTTGTTAACATTCACGATAATCGGTTTTATACCGGGTGTGTTGATCTATTCAGTCATAAAAGCATACAGATCAAATACACCAATTAAATCTATCATACGATCTGACCCTAAATGGGGTCCAGCTTCGACAGAGGATCGCTTGAATGCGAAGAAAAGCGAAAAAGCTATTCGAGTATAGAGAGACTTGACTGATGCTCTTTCATGCAACTGTTTAAAATGCTCATGTTGGAGTTTCACGTTTATATTGTTCACATTGAATTGCGATCGTTATACATATTTAGGCAGTTAAACTACGTTGTTCGTTGAATTCATTGAATTTTCGAATCTGATTATGGAAACAATTTTAAAATAAAATTTCGTGCACGATTTATTATTTTTCGTGGTCGTACTGCATTGATTTGATATTACTGAAGTACGAATAAATTCCTAGAAACATTTCTGTAATTGGGCAAAACAACTGCAAATGGAGCCGATTAGAATGGATATTTCCAAGATGTGCACTCTTCTGAATTGATACCATTCCACGAGGCATGAAGAAGTATTTTTGACGGTGCCGACAAGTCACTTCCACTCGAATAATTCAGTTGATCCTTGGCATTCTCATCGAAATGCATCACAACACTCAATTTTAGGTGAACATGGGAATTTATTTTTAACAAGTGACCGGATGGTTCAGTTGATTCATTTGCTCAGGGCTCATCTGCTCATAAGTTTCTCACAAATTGTTTGCGAATGGCCTCAGTTATCACTGCGATAGGGCTATTAAACTTGCAATAGTTTAACAACTGCGACATTGCTTTGACATATGCAGTCATCTATGACTGTCAAAAGACTGCATTTCATGTAATAAGGTGTTGACGATGACCCTACCTCCTGAATCGGATAGCAAAAAAATTCTTAAACACCTCCCAGATAACCGTTCGCCATATATGGTGCTCAGCTCACAATTACTGAAGAATTTCAATTGAAACAGTTTGGTTATTAGCGACCATGTGGCGAAATGCTCAACACAAGGCCATTGCCTTTGAATACTCGTTTTTAGCTACCGATAATATCTGTACTGAAAAGGTGACCAGCCAAGAAATTGGGGAATGAACGATAACTGGTTGATTGGTATTAATATAATGTGATATTCAGTTGCAGGATGGATCCATTCGATAGTGAATTTGATGTTGAGAATGCATTGACTAATGAGGATATTCATTATGAAGCACTGCTTTCATCATCATCTTCTTCAACAACGACAATCAATCAGCAGTTGGAATCTATCGATCAGTTCGAACGTTTCTTATGCGAAACAAATCCTCACTTATGTGAACGTCTCATTGAAATTGATCACGAAGCTGTTCAGCGTTCTGCACATAAACTCTCTTTACCCAGTGGTAAAAGAAGGTATTAGTCTATACTATCTGTTTTTATGGTGATATCATACTTTTCATGTTTCGTTTCCACTTTGATATTGCAATGAATGAAATATTTTACAGAGAGGAACGATTAGCGGCACTCTGTGCAAGACGAGATGAACTTCAGCAACTGGAGAATGAAAAGGATAATAAAGAAGCATCAACGAGCGCATCATTCCAGCATAAAACCATACCAATTCAGCTAAAATTACACTCCAGAAACTTTAATCAAGTTAGTCAGAGAAGAATAATTATTGTTCGATGGTAACACTTCATTTATTCTCCATAATATCGGGAACATCCGTTTGGAATCTGTAGCAAAAGACAATCTGAATGCAATTCCCTCAATTCAATCTCTTCTGGTTTTCATATTCGCTTAACATCATCGTTCACTTTTCACATCGTATACTTTTCACCCTTGCAAATTGTGAGAAGATTCAGTTTAAATTCGAATGAATGTTTCGTATCTAGAGATTGTATGACCGAACATCGGTCGCTTACCACAAGTCAAACAATATGTTCAGTGGACCTCTGGAGAGGTTATACGAATGGGTGAATGAACGAAAACGTGTGCGAATCACGTTGAGGAGTTTATCTCGAGTTAGTTCGGTTATAACGGCCGTTATTGTGGCGTTCGATAAACACTGGAATATGATTATCAGGTGTGAAGTCAGCTTGCTAAGCAATATCTTATGTTATTAGCAACTTATAATCACAACGAGAGTTTTTATATTAATGAATACGCTTTTGTTTAGTCTTATGTCCTTTCCTCAGTTTGCCATTCAGTTTTATGAGAGATTTTCGTCTGTCAGCTCAACTTTTGATACATTTCAGGGACGGTGATGATAAATTCTTGCCAAGTGTACGGCAACAACAACAAATTTTCTGTGGTACAGATTGGTTACGCCCTTACAACTACAAACGAGTTCAACCCGCAGATAGCGATCAGACGAATTCTACTGATGGAAAGTTTTCAGATGAGTTCGGTAATATGGCCACTCTTGCAAGTGAGAAGTACCCTGAAAGAAGACGTTGTTTGCTTGAAAGACATCTGAAGTGTTCGTTTATTAGAGGTGATAATGTTGTGCTGATAAGTGCGCTTTGTTGACTTTGTTCATTCTGAGATGCTATTGAACTCTTAGAAACATTTTTGATTATATGTTTTTGATCACATGTTTTGAGTTATGTTCGATAATCCAAATACGATCAACGATTGATATTTTTAAAATAAAAATGAATCGACGAATGTTTTTTCAATTATCATTACGAAATACAACATGCATTTTTGTGTTCAGTATAAACGTATGAATGAAACATAATGCAAAACTTTTAACTTCATTTAAACCACCCAATCTCAACAGTATAACAAAATATTTTCATATAACGAAAACAATACGTTATCTCTTATAACAGCGTTAATATTCAACCGAAAAATTATAGAATTTGATTTTAGGATAACAAAATAACAACGATTTAAATATGAAATAACAACAATATTTAATAATAATAAAAACCGATCCGCTAAACTGAATTTCGTCTCTTCCGCAAAATGTCGAATAATTCATCCATTTTCTTATCAAGCTCTTTACCCTGTAAATTAAAAAATTATCTCTCTTTCACTGCGAAAACATTCGAACGTCATCAATTACCATTTTATGTTGCTAGCTCGAATTCCTACTGATCCTTACCATTCTGAGTCATTCGATTTCACATTGAAAGGAAACAGAAAATCGTGAAAAAAAAAGGATGAAATCAAAATTACCTTCACAGAACTCAAATATTCTACAGTTTTTTGCGCGACTTCTGCAGGTAACAGATTGCTGACAATAGTATCGAATCTGCAGAAAAATGATTATGAATAATCAACTACAAAAACAACTGAATCACATCTCTTCCCATTCACATATCGTTCAAGAAATGAACAAATACGATTGATGAATGAATAAAATCGAACAGAAAAACCTTTCAGCGTGACAAAACCGTAGTAACTGAAGGCATGTGGATGCTTCATGCTGTACTAAAATACTCTGCGCATCACCTGCATCAAAGCGTTCACTCAGCGGTACCTGAATTTCAACAGCTGTTTCTTTGATCAACTATGATTCAATTCCACTTCAAACAACACCCACTTCACACTACCACCAACATCGACGAAATAAAATTAAAACGCGAGTGGCACCAATAATGATTCGTGCACAATACGAACTCGATTCAGTTGAAAAAGATGGCAAAACGCCGTGCATACAAAAATGAAACCTGTAGAGCAGTGATGATGGCTTGTTCCCAAATAGGTAATTCAGCAAATATAATCGAACCATTACTGAAGCATCCATACATCAATTTCGATACCGCTGATAATGCCGCCTTTTGCGCGACTGTATCAGAACACGAACAGAATGTTAAAAGAGATGCGCATAATTGAACCATGAAATCAATACCTAAATCCATCAACAAATTTCATTCGAAATGAAATTGTGTAAATCAATTAACAGTAATAATAATAATAATCATAAAATGACTGATGAAAACAACACAAACCACAATTAACAATGAGTGGTAAAAGGTCATTTGCGCAAATACTCGACACCATTTGCAAGTAGGATCGATTCAAGTAACAAATATTTCGCGTTGACGATTCATCGGTTGGGTCACTCTGATAAGTCGAATGAACTGTCCAAATAATTTCAAATAACGCACGAAGATTCAATCCACTATCGATTAGCCTCTTCTGAATTGCAGTTTTGTGATCACTTATCCATCAACTTTTCAATATAAATGGATTGAGTTTAAGATTAAATTTTCACTTTGAACATTCACTTCAACCAGATAAAATAATACAATAATATAATTCAATCGCAACAAAAAGAAATTGTTTAGTTCCATCAAATAATACCTTTAGTTTTGAAAACATTTGTTGTACGAGAATCAAAAAATCGTTCAGGTTCTTCAAATTCGACTTTGGCGTAACGAATTTATTGAATATGGCTGATAACGATGGTAATATTTGTTCATCTAAAGAAACTACCATCCGATGTAAATACTGACGTAGTGCATCCATCATCTCATCGTTTTCATTTGGCACTTTCTCCAGATATGTCTGCAACAATTGTTCAAGGAACATATCCAATATCATTAAAAAATTAGCATTGTTTCACATTTGACTGTTCTCCTCTTACACTTACATGTGTCTATGCGATAAACCTCTGCATCATATAACCTACGATAACCTTCAAAAGACAAATTCTTTCTTCATTTCCCACCAACCACGAAGAATAATAACGACAGAAGTCTGATTATAAAAACTAATCAAGACAGCCGTCTTCATAATCAATTGCCACTGCAACTGAATGTTTCTGAACAGAATAAAGAAGAAACGAATAAACTCACGTTCATAATCTCGTAAAAAATCACTACACAATTACAACTAGCCATCGTATTTGCTCCACTGAACGTTTTCGTTATTCTCCTCAAAATATCCATCTTGAAGTGTGTTTATCATCAACTCATTATGGTCAATGCTATTTTAGCGGAATCCCCGAAATTTCCACTCAAATAACATTGTCCATATTCCTTATTTTATGTTATTTCATTGTCTTCTTCACATTGTTCTTTTCATCTAATAAATTCTCTACTATAATAACAGCAAATGATTATGTCTTTGTACTTACATTATCTCAACTAAAAATCTCAATGCACATTTCAAGCCAAACGCCAAATCAATCAAATAAACTCACGAACTGTAACCAATGATATTCGTCATATAATGGGTACACTTCTTAATATCTTCTTCATTGGTGAGTTGAGATAATTGATTGTGAGCATCATTGAATTTCTGCAGTAGCGATCCGGCTAACTCATTCATATACGTCTCCTTCAACTCTCTCCCCAACGACCCAAACACAATCAGTGTTGACGTTGCTTCATATAAAAACATCTGGAAAAATATTCTTTTTGAAATAATTTAGGTATTTTTTCAATGGAAAAGATAAACTTCAGTTGGATAATATAATCAAAAATCAATCAATCACTCACCTGATCGTCTTCACTGAACCTCGCATTAACATCCATCTCAACCGCTAGCATGGGAGCCAATCGTAATAAAACATTAATAACACAGTCACCAAACGATTGCCTGAAACCGATCATCAGACAGAATGCAAAATAATTGTTGAAACGTATCAATAAAATGATCGAAAATCACTCGAAGTAATCAATAATCAACTGAAACAATGAAAGGAAACAAACCGATGAGCCTTAACGAATCGACAGAACAAGTAAACAATCCGAGCTCGCACTCGTGCTGACGGATGTGTCAAAGAGTCAACGAACGCTTCCTTCAACAAACCAAATTTATCACTTCTCTTTTTTTCAACATTAAGTGCAACAATCTATCTGTTTTCTTAGCGATCAAAACTGTTAATGACATAAACGCCATGTAGAAGAAAAACTCAAAACCAACCAAAATCGATCGAAGTGGTTTGGGATTAGCGACAAGGATTCGATCGTACCGACAAACGATTTCAAAAAAAGTTGTACTCACAACAGACGCACCACTCTTGGTCACTTCGCTTGATAATACCTCAAAAATACTTTTCGTCAAAATACTTTCCATAAACAACTACACAAGTTCAATCTTCACCACATTACAATGCAATAAAATTATCATACTCGTATGTCCTTTCTTTCAATACTTTATTCACGCTTGCTTTATGAAGAAGATTGAAATGATTTCAGCACATGAATAAAATGATTATTGTCAATATAATAAAATTACTACAGAAACAAAAATGAATAAAATCGTTCGACGCAAGTGAACAACAACAACAAAACACACCTGTAGAATGAGAGCTTTGGCACGTGTCGATATATCGTCATTGTTTGATAAGAAACTGCTCTGAAATATGAGAATCTTGAAATGTAATCTCACTTCCGATCTAAACAATTTCTGCAACAGAAATCGCTTTCAGAAGTAATTTTGCACTTGACGTGTTCACGAAAGGTGTTAATATACTGCATTCGAAAGTCATCACCAAACAAAAACCTGTATAATTTCTGCAAGTGAATAAACCAACGAAAGCACTGCTTCAATTTGACGCACTTCACTGCTCGCCCATTCATTACACAAACTATACACTAATGGTCCAAGACTGCTGACGATCAGGTCGGGTTTCTGAACAAATTATCACAACAATTAACTTCAAAATTCCCACAAAAACAGTTCAGAAAGAAATTTCACCGCAAATGCAAAGGACGAACCAAAGTTCCGACGGAACTCATCAGAGACCTGAGTTGTTTACGATACTCCATGAACTCCACTTCGTTCTCACCATCCTTCTCCAAATCGATATCTTTCGGTGTTCTATACCTGTAAAGTTCATTGAGCAGTTATCATCAATCCTATAACAATGCAACTATTTCAGAACATCACCTAAAAATAAACAACTCATTTGTATAATATCGCATTACGACAAGAAACGTAACCTTTTTACAAGCAGCCTTATCAACTCAATGAGAAACGCTTCATGTGGCTGACTAAGCGGTTCTCCTTTTAACATATTCACAAATTCACGTAAAAATTCTATCACTGTTTCCGATGCTTCCAAATCCTGAAACCAGAAATTTCTCATCTAGAAACAATCAATGTCACTGCGAAATGAAATAAAATAATCACATCACCACATTTACATAAGCAAAACACCATCAATATCGTACCTCATGCGATAAAGTGAATAATGCAGGCGGAAGTGTCTTCTCCAATAATTCGTCGCATTCGTTTCTACTCGACAATTCACTGTCTTTATCGAATCTGAACCAATCTCAAAATTATCATTACAACCGACTAAATGCATTCATTCATTCATTTCCGATGTTGCTTTTCGAAAAGTTGTTCGAAAGTTACGTTAACATTTTCGTATGAACAATCACGTTTATTCTAATAAACAAACCAAAAACGAACCGATTATGACATTCGATCAACGCACAACCGATCGCACTTAACAATATTCCATTCCTCATCACCTCGTCACTGTCACTTTCCTTCAATACTTCATGTTTATCATCAGTAAATGACTTATTTCACTTCATTAGTTAACCCACCGCGTTCAACTTGCACATAAGCAGACCGATTTCAAAACGATCTCATTTACTCGTATATGATCACCAAGATGCCAATATATGAAAGTATATTAACACCATGCGATATGTGCTTATATCCCTAGTCAGTGAGGTTGTAAATTTTCAAAATATTTACCATACCATTAATATGAAACAAAAAACGATACTTCAAAAAGTCAATGTGCCGTTGTCTACTATATGCAAACAGATTATCGAACTTCAACTCAACGCAACAATAAAATCCGCTAATTATGAATATGCGTCGATAATAAGCATATGATTTAAGAACAAACTGCATTGATCGAAAGTGAACCGGCTTGTTGTAACACCACACATAGTGCCGATACAAGCGAGAACTTTTTCTGTGCATCCATACCCTTTTCAATTATCGCGCATATGGCACGAACTGCTGATTCGCTTATTTCCTCATCATCCAGGCATCCTTCAATTTCACTCCTCTCATTATGTCCTCGCCTTCGATTCAATGACCGCCCAATGACTCAATCAACCCAAACGCTATCACTCCACTTCACTCTATTCGATACATTCTATTCCATTTACCACAAAAAAATCACCAACACCAATGCACACATTAAAATCACCCACATATGTATATATCTCATTCCAAATGTTTAATATTCTATTGATCGTGTGACAATGAATCCAACTCTTCATCACCACATAAGGCGATAGTCAAACAAAAAATGAAACAAACGTAACAGAAATATTTTCTTGGTTTCATAACTAAGAGTACGACTCAGATTCTAAAATCAATAAATCTAATGATGGCAAATGTAACCAAATACCAATAATCAACGGTATCATTGTATCGTTCGCAATCAATTCAATGCTGATCCAATCCACATAACACGCTATTGCATCGAGACATAATTCGCGTGCTTTGACATTCCCCTCAACACTCTGCAATTTATTTATAATTCTTATTCATCGCAATATCACTGGTGCACATCTTCAGTAGCACTTGTCCAGATCAAAAGCAGCCTTTGTTTTTAAAAAACTAACTATCACAAAACAACATCGAATTTCAGTTTCAATCACAAATGACTCATTCCGTCACTATTCCAATCTACGATCAGTTTCTGATCTATTATACACATCTACTTTCGGAAATTCAAAACGAAAAGAAAGTGCAACGAACCAATATCTTTGTCCATTCATGAGCCACATCAACAATACACAAATCTCTCATCGCGTCTTTAATCTGTGTATTACGATCGAATACCTAAAACTTTTGAGTGATCAAATAGTATCGATGACCATAATTCGAAGAGGTACATAACAACTTTCCATTTATAATTTCATTTAGAAAGAGGTAAATGAATTCTCACCTCTTTCGTACGCTGTATTTCACGATCAACCACTTCAGTGTCGATAGCCAATAGGGTACGTAGAAAAAACACGACTACGTTGGGCGATTCCAGATGGTGAAGGAACACCTTTAAGGTAAATTTTGACATTACATAATATAACTACTGATTTTGAAACGTTCACTTCAATGATTACGATGGAAAAATATTTAGGTTTAACTCAAAACAAATACGGCAGCTGCTGGTGTTAAATAAAAAGGGAGCAGTTCATGTTGAGGAATCGACGAAAAACAAATATTTGACGTACAACCTTGTGAGTATCTCTGAGAACTGCAAAGATACTGCGAAGATAGTATTCTCCGGAAAGATGAATTATGCTGCATGAGTAATAGGATAAGTTTGTAGGGTGTTTACTCCAATACAAAAACGAAATGAACAAATATCCAATGGAAAAACAATAAACCTCATGCATAAAATGAGGCCATCGAACAGGAAAATCAGCAGCGAACACCAACGCGAATAGCTGTGCCATTTTATTACTCAAATAGTTTGGCGGTACCTCAGCAGCTGACCTTAAAATCATTCAAGAATGAGAATTACATAATATAACACTAATAACAATTCAAAAATATTTCAGTTGTCGAAAATTCAAAGCATTTTCTTATAAACTACGTTCAACAGAGTCAGCAACGCAGGGAATGAGAATTTTCTTGGCTCAAAACGATGTACTGTTTTCTGGGGAAAGCCACAAGAGCATATGGCAAAATTCTTATTTCCAAACAACTGAATGAAATAAAAATAAAATCAATGAGACAACGAACAATGTTTGCATCCAGTTCGACATCCACAATCGAATAATTTCTTGACCCTTATCATCTTTTGCATAGTGATTTGATAAATATGATTCGATCACTTGTAGAAATACGAAATGCTCTTCAACACCACTGTAAAGGAATGTTTGATTTTAAAATGATCAAAAAAGTGGTTAAAAAAGATGACATTCAAGAAGTGCTTCATTTCAGATAATTGAAGCATTCAAATATTACTTCAACGGTGAAAAAAAATGATAAAATAGAAATGTAGATTCCATCAAAAATAAAACTTACGAGAAATTTCCTGTGACAATATTCTCAATGCAATTTCGCCAACCATTTGGGTCATCCTTCAGCTTCTGTATATATTCGAATAGCTATAAAATGCAACCTTACAATTACAAATCAATCAAATGATGACAAACAGAATAACTACAAAATAACGTACAAATGATACTGCATTCCCCGAACAAATTTTTAAATTTGTTTCACTTCCTTACCTTTTTCTCACTTCTCTACAATGTGAATTTTGAACGGAATCATAAATTGGATTCTCATGGATAAAGGTCTCTTTTTAAGAGAAATTGCTAATGAACACGGTACTTTGACGCTGGAACGATCAGGGTAGTAGTTCGTGAATTCGTTGGAAAGAAAAAAACTGACCTGGTGGTGCTGAGTGGGATCGGTTAAATTTGTTAGGAAACCATCCTTGTGAAATCTAATTCGTAGGAAATATTTTTAATAAACAATTACGCTAATTTCGAAATAAATCCTCTTGCCAATAGGTTCCAATTCCAACTAGAACGCTAGTTATTCGCGGATTAGGCATTTAATTACACATCACTATTTATGAAGTCTGCAACAATACAGATGAATTATTATTGAACGAGATGAAACTGAAATGAACGTTTAACGATTAATTCCCAATAGAATCACAAACTGATTACTAGCTCTTGACACTATAAATCGTTGCTTAAAGCACCTAACCGGAATGTTTCGAGTTGAGAATAATTCGTGTTGTCGTAACTAGTCAATGGGCGTGAACCAAACACACACAGAGAAAGTAGTGCGCGTCAGCGGTCAAAAAGAGACGAGAGCAGTAAGATGTGTTGTGAAGATGTTAAGAGAGCACATATGAACAATTGGTGCAATTGAAGCATTGTGAAACAATCGAAGTACTTAAGATATTCCGAAGCTAATTTTATGGTGAATGATATTTATTGTGGTAAATTTCTGGGCTCAACAGAAGCTTTTTCAGAGACTGTTTTCAGTTTGAAGATAACCGTAAACTTTTTCAGAGATCACCTCGACGAACTGAGAATGTATTCAAGGAATTTAATGTATTCATGGAATTTAGTGATGCACATAATAAGATGCACATATAAGGTGTATGATGGGACACTTGTTTGGAAAATCGAGCATATACGTTTTAAAGCACGTGAAAAACCCCATCAAAAGCTGTCGTTCTTAATTTGAAGATTATTGTGAATTCTTTTCTTTATAGATCATCTCACTGAAGTGAAAAAACGTCTATCACGTTCCCGAAAAAATATTTATTAAACAAACATTTATCAAATATTTTTGGTTGACACAGAAAACTGACCGAGAACCAAAAAAACCGATTCAACACAAGATAATGCTAATAGTGTATTGACAAGTGATAACATTAGTGTGGCCTGTTAATGGATAATACATTGAATAATACTCGCTGATATGATGTTTATTCTTCTTATCTCGATTGCAACAAAAAGTATTTGATAATATAATTGTTCACTGGTATCATCTAAAAACAACCGACTTCTCCCTATGCCGTCTTTTTACAATACATTATTTTCATAAACAATATACTCTTATCCCAAAATCATGTCTTTGTCGCACCGCTGTTGATCCGGGCCTCTGGAACAATGAGTGATATATCCTTTCCCAACTCCATATCACTGTAACTCATATCAATCCCGAGAAACTGGTAATCTCCGAACTTGTCTAAATATTTTAGTGTCAAATTATGTTCGTTCCAAATTCGGTTGTCCCCCTCGATATTGTCATAAGAGCTTCCTTTACCCACTTCTCACAATACCATGATCATTTTCTGTTGAATCCGTTTTTTATTGGTTCTGGATCAGTTTTCTGCGTCAATGAGAAATATTTGATTCGTTTCCACCTTTCAATGTTGAGATATTTCCACTCATTACAACACTACGTGGTGAATTTCATGAATACCTTCTCACATCGATGAGGGGATCTTCAAACTGAGAACGGTCTCTGATAAAGCTTCTCCTGAGCCCAAAAATTCACCACAATGAATATGCTTTGTCATAAAATTAGCTTCGGAATATCTCAAGTTGTTCGATTGCTTGACGATGCTTCAATTGCACCAATTGTTCATATGTGCTTTCTCTGTACATCTTAACCATATTCCGTTACGGGTTCTCTTCTCTTTCTAACCGCTGACGCGTGCTACTTTCTCTCTGTGTTTGATTCACGCCTATTGGCTTGTTGGCCTCATACCGATTAAGCCTTTGAAGTTTCGTGCTATTATTCTTAACAAATTTAGCCATGTTAGACATAATTAGAAGACATTTTCTGAAGGAGATCAATTGGGAAGTGATGTACAGGAATGAAGTGTCGTTTGCTCTGTCCAGATTTTTTTACTTTCGCATTATGTTCATAGATTATTCCAGATGCGTTTTAATAGATATCAATGAACGCGGAAAAATTTTTGTATCAACTAAACACTGCTCGCGGTTTTGAATAGAGAGAATATTCATTACACTTTGCTGCTTTGCGGTTTCAAAAAATGCGATGAACAGCGAATACTCTCCGTGATTATTGACACCATCGATTTTTTAGCGCTGTTTGAGAGGAAAGGGACTGATTGTGAGTAATTCATTAGAGTAATCGTGTAATTAGCGAATTTATCCAAAAACAACTTTCATGATGGTTTCAACTTGCATTTGTCAGTATTAGGCAACTGCTCATACTTAGTGTGTAGAATCGAATGTAAGGGTGGGTAATCTCCTCTTCCACGAATCTGAATCACTTGCTCGGGCAACCATCGTCTGCATGCACTTCTCCATCTGAATGTTTCAGATGTTTGAATCGTTTGCTTTTCGTCAACTTTTTATGAAATAATCAAGTTGATTGTCAGATGGCGTTCCGTGTGGACGCACCGCAGATGAAGATCGCTGAAAAGCTGATCATCCTCAATGATCGTGCAATCGGCATGCTGACACGTCTGTACAACATCAAAAAAGCATGCTGCGATCCTAAATCAAAGCCACAGTTCCTCAGCGAAAAATCACTCGAAGGATGCATCAAACACATCGTTCGCAAATTCCCAGTTATTGATGCACGATCAAATGCGGTTCGTAACAAACCTTTGTTATTTTCACCTCACTTCTTGTAGATATCATCGCTATAGAAACTTTATGATCTATCACACATCTCAAATGACGAAGATGTTTTTTCGCAAATTTTCATCAGTAAAGAAACAAGAAAGTTGAATCGTATTGTTCATATTGAAAGCACATAAAAAATTACTCAATGTTGCAAAATGTTCATTTGAGCTTATCATATTCCAAAAATTATGGGCAACTTCAAAAATCTTAACTTCAGACTTCGTATCAACAAGCAAATGCAATGAAACAAGAAATAATCAAGTCGTTATCGTTATACTATTACACGTTTGCTGATCTCCTTGATCTGAAAGATCACATCATGCAATTACTAACCACAATGGATGCGTCTCAAGTTAAACTCGATATCGTAAGTTCGATTCATCTGTCATCAATCCGCACGAATATTGACTCCATTTTCAAAAAATTCCGCATTTTCTGCAGAAGGACATTAAGAAAAGCTGAACGAATAATAGAGGTGTACAGTAACGTGAGATGATTTGAATTTCAGACATTAAACTATGATTTGACAGCCGGTTACATGAATTTGATAGTGAATTTGATATGTATGATGACATTGTTATCACGTGTTGATGATCGAAAAGCTGTTCTTGGTCTCTTTAATGCTGCATTCGAAATGGCCAATGGACAGTCTGAACCGACATTTCCCCGTTTGGGTCAAATGATTATCGATTACGAGAATCCACTGAAGAAACTTGCTGAAGATTTAGGGCCATTGAATAGGGTTTGTTTCTTTTTGATTTGATTTCATTAGAACCGTTATCAACTCATTAACCAAGCAAGTGCATTTCATTCATATGATTTAATCTCAACAGGGTTAAATAAAGCTATTAGTGCAGTACGAAACCATTCTCCATCGCTTTCATGTTGCCAGTTTTGTATTTAAATATTTCAATTCTGAAGCCGAGATGGTATGCAAATTTTTTGATTGATCTAATTGGTTTTGTATTCAGTAGATTTTAAATATAGAATGAGTATGAAACAATGTTAGTGATGATTATTGTTATGTTCTGTGATGATAATAATAATTGTTATTATTTGACATTTGTTTAACCGTTGTCACATTCAGTTAATCCATGCATCACTCAACTCATTGGCATCAGTTTATGTCCGTCGAAATATAACTGCGGAAGCGTGGAGAAATGCACAAATGCTGTCGTTGATTGCAACCCCGCAACAGATTTTGTATGCCGCACAGACCGATACGGTAGGATGGTTGCATTTCCGCGTTTCGGAGAAGATCATTTTTCCGTTTATAGTCTCAATCATTTCTTTTTGGATGCATTGTCGACAACCTAATTAACTGAATGAGGATACTGGTTGTTGTTTGTGTTGATGTGTGGAGTCTGACTAGGTGACTATATTCGCTGTATTTAATATATTGCAGATAGCTTGTGAGTATTTGTCCCTGGATGTTATGGATCGTTGGATTATACGTTAGTTTTAGCAGCTGTTTCCAGTATAGATGCACTTTTGATCCTCTTGTTTATAAATTTTCGAATTTGTCTGCGAGTAACAAATGCTGATTTATTGTCAGATTAGGAATCAGCAATATTTTTTGTTGCAGTTGGTGTGTTGGTGTGTCATAGTACATTGCTATCGGATACAGTAATCGCGAGCTTATGGCAGCGGGCTTTACAGACCGGTCTTGCGATTCGTTTGTTCAGGTTCGTTTTGAAGGGTCAGAAATTTTTTAGTGGTTGGTGGCGAGGAATATTTTTGTGATTGGTCGAATTGTTTATCGGTGTGGTCAAATTTCAGAGATGAAATACTGATTGTTCATATCACAGTACAAAGTGTATTCGAATCAATAAAAGGTTATCACAAACGAATTCAAGAAGTTAAAGATCATTATTCAATTGCGTTACAAACAAGGTTTGTATTTTCCTCTGACTTGATTAATTGATTGTGATTCGTTTGGCATCTTTGTAGTATTCATCTATCTTTTGTGGTTCTAATTTGTTCAAATACGCTCTTGTCTTGGAAGTGAATGATATTTTGTGACCAATTTCAGTTTAACAATTCATCGTGATCGACGTCGTTTCTTGCGTGGTGCGCTGCGAGAATTGTGTTTGTTGATCAAGGATCAGCCTGGCCTGTTGGGTCCGAAGATATTGTTCGTTTGGATGGCGTTGTCGTTTTCGAGAGATGAGGTGGTTTGGTTGTTGAGACACATTGATGTATGGCCTGCGGGAGGTGGCAAGAAGAATAAACGCGTCGAAGAAATCGTTGATAAGTTGGTTGTTTTGAATTTATTATTGTTGTTGTTGTTGTCATAATCATTATTATTGTTTATTGTTAGGATCGTTTGATTTGCTTATGCGATTTTTATAAAATGCATTCAACAGTGGTTCTTGATAGGATCACATCGGGGTGGTTAACGCTTTTAAAAATAAGTCTTGGTGTGATTAATAATGAGTGATGATAAATGGCTGTTTAAGGCAACTACCAGAATTGCTGTTCTACATGCATGAACTGCGAATGTTGGTGCAGAAATACTCTGGCATAATTCAAAGATACTATTCACGGTATGTGACTGGTTATGATGCTATTGCATTCACTGAAATCGTACAGTCACTGGATGGACTAACGGACGACGAGGCTACCATTCTGAGTGATTTTTGTGCAGATATCGCGAGAATTGATCGTTAGTTTTTAATTTCTGATATTACTTTACAGTAAACTGTATGATCTGTTTTCAGCAATTCAGTATTTAACTTGATATTATTGTTCAGAGAACAATGTGGATCTTCGTGGCTTAAGACTGGATTGGTTCCGATTTCAAGCGTACGTGAGTATGACTCGATCGGCGTTCTCTTTGCAAGACAACCGTCGTTTAGCCGTCACGATGAATACGACCGTGTTCCATCTGAAAATGATCGATTTACTCACCGAAATGTTGAGGGAGACGAGTGACCTTTCGATATATTGGTTTGACACATTGCATCTATCATTTGTTTTGTCATTCGTTGTAATGTTGATTCGTTGGCTTGATTTTATCATTTTTAATTGAACATTTCCTGTAATGTTCAGCGTATGTAGTGTTTTCGTATTGGGCTAATGAAGCTGAAAATACTTATATTCATCATCCTTATGTTCATTATGATTAATGTCGTTATGATAAGTTAGTTGTAGTTGATAGTTGCAGTGTAGTATTCGTTGAATGTTCGTAATTTAAAATTGCATTATTCAGTTTCTACGCTCGTCAGTTGGAGACTCAGTTGCAACAGTGCCTTCAGTTACCGTCTCAATCACGTTATTCAATAGCATTCGCTCATATTTGTTCGCATTTCGCATCGGCTCTTCACGATTTATGTCCAGAAGAGAAGGCACACATCAACGAAAAGGTTCGTTTTGCTTGGCAACAAAATGAATAAACGAATGAAATGAATTGCTTTCAAGAGTCTCTCACTATGCAACATGGTGCTCGATGAAATATCAAAAGAAACGGCCGTGGTTGTTGAACGATTATGTGAATACGAAATGCATTTACACGATCAGTTGTCACCAACACATTGTGCGAAACTTATTCAGGAACACATCAAACCAAAAAGTACACTCCTTTTATTTGTTCTTTTTGTTCTCTTGTAAGATCAGTTTTTGATTTACGAGAATGGTGAATGGATTAATTAAGTTATGAATTGGATTCTTTTTCAATAATTTTTATTATTTACAGCTGGTAAAGGTTCAAATTCAAGTAGTGCAACACGTGTCTCAGCAATGCCCGGTGAAGAGAGTATACGTAACTGTAGAGATACGCTGACCATAGCTGATAAATTACAAACTGCACTCTTCGAATTGTGTTCTTCTATTGGATCGTGCAAGTGAGCGATCGCTACTTACTTATACTGATTGACTAATTAATTCGATGTTTGAGTTGATTCTTTTTGGAGATATTTGTTTGTAGTAATAATCTCTTTCGAGCGATATGTAAACCATTGAATGTGTTCGAAGAGAATGCATTGCAGACAAATTCATGTGGCCGAATACACATTTGCACCAAGTGAATATTTATCACAACAACTCGAGCATCAATTCACAGCATCCTTACAATCGCTGGTTATGGTGGGCGATAACCCCAGAAGACCGTCTGAACTGCTCTCGGTGCTTTACGCACACATGGCTGTGCTCCAGAATATTGACACTGATGGTATGTTGAGAGGAAATATTTTTTTCAATTTCAAAGGGAAAAACAGAGGAAAGGAATTGATCGTCACTCAGCAGTTAGAATGTTGGATTAGTCTTGATGTGATGATTTAATTGAATCGTTATTTGTTTATCGTTTCAATCGAGAAACGTTTTTTAGTGACGATTGATGTGACACGTCTGTTCAATAACGTTTTGCTGCAACAAACACAACCGTTGGACTGTCATTCGAACGAAACAGTTACCTCGGTTTATACGAAATGGTTTGTCATTTTGGGTGCGATTATCGGACAGTTGTTGTTGTTCATCGCGTTGATTCAATTCTCTGACTACATTTCTAGATCTGCTGCATATTTTTAGCCATACAGGGGAAATTTCTCCGAATCAGAGTGAATCATCCCGCTTTTTAAGGTATTTGGAAGTTGTGCTGCGACGCATGAGCGCCGGTCATATTCTGTTTTCGCCACATCTTAGCGCCCTAATAGCAAATCCGGAATATCCACAAACTTTTAATCCAGATGAGTATACGGATACACGCGGTTGGTTTGCAGATTATGTGGTTGTTTTTTGACAGTCTGGCTTGAGTTTGTGCACAGATTTTGTTGAATGGTGAAGAACTGCGAGAGATGATGAATTGTTTTTTGATGTTGTTGTTTTTGTAGAACTTCGTGCATTAGCGCAGCTATTGGGACCGTATGGCGTGAAGTTTATGAGTGAACGTTTAATATGGCACGTGGCGTGTCAAATAACTGAGCTGAATAAAATCGTTAACGAGCATCGAGATACGCTTCGAATCGCGCGAAGTAATTTCGATAAACCTGACAAAATGCGTGAACTGTTAACCGTACTTAGTGGTGATAATCGAGATAAGAAAGCACAGGTTAGTTAAATTTCAGTTTGTTTTTATTGATGATTTTCATTGAGAGTAGTGATCGAACGAAGAAGCGTTGTTTGCGTTTTGTATTCTTTTTATTCGCAGTGAATTAATTGATTCAGATGGCATCAAGTGGTCCAATGGAATCGGTATTGCAACGAGTGATCATCATAGGCGAGATTCTTTCGTTTAGACAGCTGCTGCATCAAGCACTGCACGATGTTCTGGAGGAACGTCTTCCGTTCCTGCTCTCGACTGTACACAACCTTCACGAAAGTTCATCTGACCATAACCGATTGGTGTGTTATTCTTCCGATGAGTAACATTTCAAAATCTTTCATTATCTTATGATTCGGTAATAATTTGACAGAGGAGCTTATGGAATGTGTTTCATTTGAGAATGCAAGTGAAGTGGGCAGGAGTATTTTAAGGTAATATCGGAGATGTGTACAGCGGTAGGTATGAGTGTTGAAGTGGATGTGGCCTTAATGAATGCGATTCGTGCACAGACTCAACAAACGCAATCGCCTGAAGAGCAGTACACGACGAGTTGTCTTTTGTTCGTGTTCATTGCGTTATCGCTTCCCAGATTAACGCTCTCACCTTCAAACACTTTTAAAGCGTCCATTCATGGTTTGTTTTTATTTAAGGTTACTTTGAATTCAAGAGCACCTGATCGAAATTCATATGAACTGGTAGTTAGAAAGAATTTATTGAAAAGGATATTCGATTCAGTTAGTGCATTGTAAAGGAGGAAGGAATGGAGCAGTGATTCGTTGAAGAAATTCATTTGGTTAATATATTATAAATGTATCGCATAAATTTTAGCATCACCGAATAACTCACAGTGCATACCGTTAGCAGTTGTAACTCTTGCAAATGCATTGTTTTGTTTGCATGGACGAGGCGATATTGTGTTGAGAATGAAAGAATTTCTTGCGGTAATTGCTTGACATCTTTTCGTGTTTCGCTTCATTTGTTTGTTCCGATTGTATCAATTACCTCAATTATTAAACCGAGTCTGAATTTTGAAGAAGTTTTTTGAGCCGATTAAATTTTTTGAAAAATTTTGCTATGTTTTAAGCATTGTGAAAGCTTGGTGAATTCATATGGTGGGTTTGCTTTAATATGTTAATTTTTTCATGAAGTTGGCATCGAGTGGTCTGTTGAGGCTTTCGGATGATGGCAATGATTTCGAAATGTTTAAAAGTAGACAATCTGTTTATATACTTCTTGAAGAGGTTCGCTTTTATTCGTTCACTCATTTTTGCATATTATCTTATTTTTAATCTCAGCTATCGTTTGCGATGGTTTCTGATAATAATTATAGTTTGTTTTTTTTTTGTTGGTGAATAGTTTTGTGAGAAAATGCATTTGCAGTTGGTGAAACGAAGTCCGTACTTGACATACAATCTGCTCGAGTCGTGTTTCCCATACAATCTCATACGTGCTTCTTATCAATATTGCTATAGAATGGAAGTGGCAAAATAAGTGAATGAAGATCGATAAAAAGATTATTAAGTGAATGAAGATCGATAAAAAGATTATACACCGATCAGTGTTTTATTTTATCGTCATCAATTGAAATCAACTTTGCGATTCGTAGAATTTTTTCATTTCGAATAGGGGACGGCAAAATAATATGGTATGTGTTTGGCGTACGCCGCTGCCTGTAAGATTTATTCTCGAATGTAGGTGAAAAACTCTTGTGAATCATTGCTATTTTTTAATGACAGTGTTTGATGCGTAACCGGCTGAACGTTAATCTTTCTGATGATGGTGGTTTGTAGAAGAGTACGTTCTGATTTTCTCTAGTCAATAATTTCGAATATATTTTTAAATATTTCATTCGTTGTTAATGTGTCCTTCGGTTCATTATATTGTTAATTTAATTCTGAGTAATGTAATTTGTTGAACTTAGCAATATGCGATGTTGTTCTGTTATCGTAATTCGTATTAAATTCCAAAACAATACTTGTTCATTCGGAATGCTTCAGTCAGACGTTATTTTGGATAGTTGTCATGTTTTGAATTCCAGCAATTTTGGTCCAAGTATATTGTAATATGGATTGATTGATCGACGATATGATACGATTTTTGTTTGTTCGCAATATGAGATATGGGTGCATGGTGCGTTCATTCTCGTTAATTTATTGTTGTCCATTCATCGTTTGTGAATGATTTGTAATGTTGTTTCGAGTTGAATGCACCTTCTCGTTGTATGCCTCTTCTAATGATATGGATATGCTTAGAATTTTGCAATACCTGTTTATTTCGAACGATCGTATTCCTCATTTCATTCAAGCACTCGATTCATATTCACTTGATTTGACGTTGTGTTTAAGTGGTTACTGTCTGGTTGATTTAACCGATCATTCGATTGTATTTTCTCGAATCTTTATTCGTGTCTCTTTTGAATTCTATTTTATTCACTTCGAACATTGTTGCATCATCTTGTCACCATATGTTCTGTTTTGTTTTAAATTTAACGCCGAAATATTGTTTCTTATTTTGTGTTTTCCGACAAAAAAATTCGATTTCTCGATTGTTTAAGGTGAGAGTGAAGTACGCAGTTTGCTTCACCGTAAAAAGCTTGAACAATTTCTTTGTTTTCCAACAAAGTTATACCTAATACGCATCTAACATAAGTGAACTCATTTGATCGCAATTATTGCTTTAATTAAGCGGGTTTATCGTCCACCGCACGTCCGTTTTGTTTGTGTTGTACATTTATTGATAAGTTACGATCGTTCATTTCAAAACGTCATTTATTCCTTTTTATAACGTTGGGTTATATTCTGAGTAATCCGAATCGGTGCATTAATGTATACACGCAAATGAACACAGATATCGTTTGGCAATTGAATTGTGTCATTAAGTGTGATTTAGTTGTGAATTCTGTAATGATATTTCGCGCACGTTCTGAATTCAACGGATTAATTTAATTGGGTTGGCGATCGATGTTGGATCTTTTGGTGATTAATTTGTGGATGTTGCTGGCAACTGTATCATCACTCAAATTGATGATTTTTCATGCTGGATGAATCGTTAAACACCTCTGCCAAATCAGCTGATGTTACTAGACGCGAGGGCATTTGTGACTGATTCGTCAATTTACCTGATTGTAAGCTGAGATCATCACTGACGATCAATGAAATAATATCCATTGTTATCAGCTCGTTTTTGTACAATTTTGATCATTATCGGTTTGATTTTACGAGCAAAATTTGCATTGTTTGTGTTGTGTAATTGTGATTCTTGTTTCGTTTGAATAAATTCATTGAAATTACTTCAATTGATTTGCAGCAATATAACAAACATTATAAGTATGAAAATGAAGCATAATTAATATTAATGTTATGATTATTGTTAGCTTTGAACGATAGTGCTTTTTGACGATTCACTTGCATTCATTTCTTTTCACTGTTTGGCCGTATTGATCCTCGAGAATAATTGTGTCATTTGATTGATGCCTGAATCCATATCTGCAGCACATTGCCGTATTTCTGGAGTGATTTTATCGACTCTCCCCTTAAATGACAATCTTAATCTTTATCGAACATTTTGATCATGGTCAGATGTGCTTCAATCGGTTTCCTTAATTTTGCAACTTCGCTCCATGCAGTGAATTTATTCCCTCAAAATGTTTCTTCAAGAATGATTTCATTTTCAGACTTCGTTTCTCTGATTCAGTCGCTCCTTTTTAATATATGTTAATGAAATGTGAACATTCATGAGAACAAAACAAACTTTTAGTTGTTGTATAAAAGATTTCGACGCCATTAGACTATTTTTCAAGTCTTGCATATTCGTTGTGATCGTTTTGTCATCCTTATTGTAAATTATAGCATCAGTATACCCCATTTTCTGAAATGCGCTTCTCTCCAACTGTATATTCCAATTTAAATGCAAACAAATATTCATGAATAAACGAATAACAATGCTTGGATAGCTTTCTCACCCCTTCATCTTGTTTCTTCAATGGAACAGCTTTCAATCGCTTCTGATATGTCAAAAACTTTCTGAAACAATCGTAGGAATAGATAGTAACTTACAAACTATAGATGGGATGGAATTCGTAGGCATGAAAGCTTGCACAAAGTCGCACGAACCGATGTTAAAGGTTTTCGCACTCAGTAAAGTAAAATTCCCTTGCAAGAATGTTTGCTCCCTAAACTGGAATATTTAATGAAATATTTTTGATAACTTACCGTCATTACCAAAAAGTGGTTGATATTCATTTGATGGAAATTATTTGAAATGCGTTACTTGATGGTTGGTGGAAAGAATGTGAGTGGTCTATCGTTGATTGGATGTGACATTTGGTGATCGAAGTATCGAATCGTTCGTCCACCACTGCAGTATTTGCGGATAACGAACGACTGTCGTGGGTAATCGAATGCACCATCCGCCTCTACTTCTACCTCATCCATATCCTCAATTCAAAAGCACATTTAAATCCAGCGATTCTTAATTCGAATCCGACAATCCTCAATCTAGCAATAACTTCAACCTCTTCCATATCCTCAATTCAAAAGCATATTTGAATCCAGCAATTATTCGAAAAAATTCAGTTGACCGTTTAATGTGCTCCTCATATACGTTCGTATAAAATGTATTTCTTGCAATATATGGTAAAACTTCAATTCACATTATCCAACACTAACAGCAATTATTTGTACGAGACTTTATAGATGTCAGTGAGATTTTTGGCTTCAATATTACATTATCAAATGCTATATGGGCCATCTTATAATGATTATCAATAGAAGAATTGATTTCAATCGATTAACCTTAGTTGGAGGAGTTGATGTGTTGGTATTGTTAGAAGTTTGTGTTGATGAAGATACTGAAGGTTTAGAAGATGTCGTCTTACAAACTGTAGATGTTACTGAAATCGGTGACTGATAAAGCATTCCAAATAAGGCTGAATGCTATAATATTTCTGTTCATTTCACAGTCGTGTGCGTGAAAATCATCCAAAAGTTGAATGGAACCATCTAATGGTGGGCATATTTATCAACAGGTACAGTGAAATCGCTCGTTGCACTATTATAAGATGAATGTTTACACAGTGGTGCTTGTTCGTTTTTGATATTGGGTTCGATGTGATACCATCTTATATGAATTACTTCATTTATTTGATCCTGAACATCATCAATTTATTGTTATTTCTTTAAATAATACCGGAATCTGATCTGGTTTGCTGTTGTTGTTGAGCTGACGACGGTGATGTTAATGTAGACGGTGATTGACTGGATTGTTGTGGGGAGGATTGAGGCTGATCGAGAGTTTGAGACTGAACTCGAGTTGAGGTACTGATTTGAGGTTTTCGTCTCCTCGCTTCAAAACAACAATGCCCTAATTGGTAATAGTTACTCTTAGTCTTACTAAGATTTAGATTGTTTGATGGAATGTTCAATTAGACGTTCAAACAGGGAATCAAGTGAGAAGTGCGTTTTCAATGAATGAAATATTATTGAGGTATGTGCATTCAATCAGTCATTGGTTAATTGCTCACATTCCGCAGATCAATTAATATTTGGAGGATGTCTTTTTGAACATTCACTATATTGGGTAGTCATCATTGCATTTCTGAGAAATTTGAAATATTTGCAATAAATTGAGTCAATTAAATCACAAATATTGGTGATTATCGCGAGCCTCTTATAAAAAATCCCTATGCTAACATTTCTTCTTCGATGTTTTCGAACGATGTTTATAGTGACGTGATGTGCTCTTTGGTACTTTAGAACATCCACATAATGCAGCACTGCGTTTTTTCGCACAATGCTTCGATTTTCTTCCTTTTCGTCTTTTCGAATGTGGATTCTTACTCTTACTTCTTGAACGTTTTGCGTGTTTCTTCTGTTCAATATGAATAATTTATTAAACGAATACTAAATTATCAATAACATTTTCATAAAGAAAGTATTGAAAGAGATGCCCTTAACATAACTATGAAAATGTATGTCCCGAAAAGCATTCGAAACGTACCTTGGATGGCATTTGTCAATCTCTCACCGAAAACTCCAACCGAACCTCGCAAAACTTCTATACGAATGCAAATGAAATATCTCCCATGGAACGTCTCATTGGATGGCTGTTCATTTTTAACATTTTATTGGAGAATGAAAAATTCATCTTGAATGCACATTGTTTTGCATAAATTTATTCATAAACTTAGCACTAGATTGGAAGGTCATATCTTTTCTGATTATCTACTGGGCTCTGTGAATACCAACTGATATGCGATACTGATTCGTAGACGGTATTTTGCATTCACATTATTGTTGCAGTGCGATTGCTCATGTATGTCAACGAACAGACGACGACGACGACGAGGACGACATCCCAAAGCTGTTATTATTTATGCTCCCGTATCTACTTTTGTGTCAATGAGGCAGCCAGCCAGTCAATCAGTCCGTTCTATAGACATCGCATTAGTTTCATATACGTCAGCTACGCTATTTGAGTGTAGTAGGCAGAATGTGAATGAACACTGAGAGAGTGTAATAGAATGGGCGAGGGGATGAGAAGCAGACGAGCGTGATTATTTGATCAGCACATTGTGGTGTTGTTGTGCGCAACCGATTTCGGTTCACCGCCTCGATCCAACCGTCATCCATCCATCCGTTCCATCGGTGGTGTTCGTTCGTGCGATCTGTCGAAGGCCAGCCAACTGCTCAGGTTCATATGACGATGGCGTGTCAAAGCGGCATCCGAGGTAGGTGTATCCATCTATTCAGCGCAATTTTTCACAAACTAAATGTAATTGACGAGTTTCACTTCGTATCAATGGATTTTTTTTGATTCTTTAATCAAACGATAAAGAATTATTTTTGTTTTGTAATTTTGATTAGGGAAATTTGTTAGCATATCTCATATCTTATGATTTTACCGTATTGAATCTCACGTTCAGTTCTAAGGTTTTGTTTTTCAGCTGATGCAAATCTGCTGAAATTTTTCAATCAATGCAAACTGGGAAAGGTTCGACTAGCCAAAATCGTCGTTAAAGATGGTAAGTTATTGAGGGAGAATTTTTTTTTGTGTGTGTGTGTGTAAAGAATGAAATTAGTCGAAAATTGGTTAAGTTATCAATTATGGTACAAATGAAGGGCCAAGGAAGGGTGTAGTAATTGTTGGATGTATTGATGTAATGTAATAGCAGAGCAGCACTCTTCTCTGTTACATCTTTGTGTGTATATTCAAAGAGATATTGTTTACTCGTTGCACATTATCATTGATTGTTATTATTATTCTTACAAATTATTATAATGCGCTGTATATTATTTCGTGTAAAGGTTCTTTGTTTGTGCGAGCAGTAAATGAAGTGACAATGGCTAGCGTATATTTCAGAGCAGTTATGTGTGAATTATGAGGATAAAGGTAGTTCGGATTGGAAGAAGGATTGGCGGAAGAATCTGCCGGATTGTGTGGATTCATTCGAGCCTTGTTTCATCCTCTTCAGACTCGACAAACCCTCAAACTGGGTCCTTATTAGGTTTGTTCACCTCATTGAGATTTTATTTTGCTTATTATTAATTGCTGAATTGTCTTCGTTATCAAATCATTAACAATTTTTCTGATGTTTATTGATTGGTAAAAGTGTTCATTTTATAATTGAAAAAAATCAGTTGAACTGTTCAGCATGGACTAGATGATTTGTTTTTGCATAAGTTCAATCCAAAAATTCAGCAATTATTCGAAGAGTATTATCGTTTTTATCCTGTTATAAAACATATTATCCTGCAAAGAGAATCACTATTAAGAGTTTATAACAATAGCAAAGAATGCGTCTTTCATAATTCAACAGATTTCATTCGAGCAATAAGTATCATACAATTTGCGAGTATCATTTCTTAACGAACAATACCAAATTTGTTATATTCTATTGTATTTGTACCATTCAAGCATTGTCGTTTGATCATGCCAGTTTTCATTCACTTCCAAAATAATATTGTGTAAGATTGTGCAAATTTTGGTGGAAATCTCGAAAGTGTTGAACAATCGTATTATAGCGGTTGATGTATGATTTATGAAATGATTAGTCATATTAGTTGTCACTAGTGGATACAGTTTACGTTGGTAAAAGATAAGATGTGACAGAGCAAAGTGTCGAAGGGCTATTCGAACCTACCAGTGAACAATTAGGCACGCAGCTGTTATTCATTTCCTGCATGATACAGTTTTGTGTGATAGGCTTATTACGGAACTGCAACTTGATATGGAATGAAGTGTAGCGGTATGATAAGGATTGTGTTATCATTGCTATTCACGTTTGTCTATCGAGAGCAAATGAACGTCAGTTATGACTGCGGTCACTGAATTGTTGATTTGTTCACAGATAAAAGACATTTGAAATGATGATACAGAAGAGTAATGAAGAAATAAATGCATTTGTTTGATATGTAAATGAAATAATTTTGCGATATCTGTCAGAATTTTGTTGGTCAATCTTCAAGTCTCATTCTTATTTCAGTTTCGCAGATGACCGTGCCCCGGTCCGCGAGAAAATGCTTGTTGCGGCCACACGAGCCACTTTCAAAGCTGAATTCGGACAGTCTTACATCACGTAAGTTAATTGTATAGCTTTCAGTTTTTAAGTAATGTTCATTTCTGACCTTTAAATGCAATCATTGATGGGGGGATGGTTTACAAAAGTATAACAAAGATAATGTAATGAAAAAAATTAATTTTAAGGTATGAATATCACGTTACGAAGAAGAATGAGATGACTCTTGAATCCTTCGAAAATTGGTTACGCTCTAAAGAAGATCCGGGGCCGATGTCCGAAGTAGAGAAGGAATTGGATAACGCACTCCGGACTCAAAAAATGAATCTGCCTCCGTTGATCGCTGCAAACACCCTGAAAGGTTTCGATTCGATTCAATCACTTCAGATACTCTTATCATTTATGTGTAATAAATTTACGTTCAAGGAGTATTGTTCCCGGTCGATCAGAATGCCGAAGAAGAATTACGTAAACTAGTCGCTGGAGAGGTGCAATTCGTACAGTTATCAGTTGATACTCTGAATGAAGCGATTAAACTTGAGGATAGCAAGCGACATCTTACCGCTGATCAATTAACAGCTGTTCGTTTTTGTGCATTCTGATTTCAGAAATAATTCCGAATGAAGCATTGTCTGAATCTAGTTTTTATTGACTCAAATGATCATGTAATTACTATGAATTGAAATGCTCGTCAGTGGAAATTTTCTCGCGTTGGATATTTCCAGCGATAAATGAAAAGTTTATGAATTTTATATTGCAGGCAATTCCACGCGATAAGCCACGATATAGCTTCTATCGTTTTTCACATGACCATAACAATCAGCACTATGATTCGATAAGTACGTTTGTTATTTCATAGAGACATTCATTCCATTCACTTCAATTGCTCAATATTCTCATCCATTTCAATTCAGTTTCTGTTGGATTTATTTATGTGCTAAATTCAACTGAAAGACAGGTAGTGCATTTTAATAATGATTTTACGATCGATAAACTGAAAGCATTTTTATTTATACTGCAAATTTGCATACATAATTATGAAAGTTTAAGTATTTTTCTATTCGATGCCTTCATCCGGATCTACCATCAAAGAACGAATGCTGTATTCAAGTTGTAAACAACCATTCTTACAAACCGTTCTTCAGAACTGTAAACTACGGCCCGATAGAAAGGTTTGTTTTAAATTCACTGTTATTCTTCGTTCACAATTCGTCAGCTGATGAAAGCAGTTATATTGATCATTGAATTTGGTGTTATTCAGGTGGAGATTGATAGTAGAGAAGTGTTATCGTACGACGTATTACTGGATCATGTCCATCCACCGTCACAAGTCCGCGATAAAGGCTTCGCAAAACCACCTGGACCTACGAGTCGAGGGGGTAGACGTGTCACGAAGGCAGTCGTTTAGTGATAATTCTCCATCGAAACATCTCTAATCATCGATTTGATCAACTCTCATAATCCACATCTTGATCACAATTTTCATTCTCATAACCCAACTTCCTCTAGCGGTATTACTCTTCGAAGATCACTGTTTGATTCACTGCAATGATTTTTATGTGTTATGAACCTATGTAAATGTCTGCTGTGTCCTGTTTCGAAATGAGCTTGGATTGAAAAGATTTCGCGAAAGGATTGTGCAATTTCTCATCGAGAAGCATGCAATTTGATGGTGTAACGACTTATCAGAATTCATTTTTGAACCAAAAATGCAACTGTTGAATCTAGATAGTTCCCCATCTTGAAATAAATTGGTGCAAGGAACTTTTCAATCAACTATTGCTCATAGTGATGAATTGAATGCTTCTTTCCAGTCTACTTTGGTAGTAATAATTTGAGATATTCAATTATTAAGTCATTTTCATTTCGATGTTGCCAAATTTGTAATGTATTTGTATTACTATGCTATTTTAATGTCATTATTGTTATTATTATTATTATTATTATTATTATTATTAATGTTAATATGTATTGAACTGAAATCTGTCTTGTATCTAATTCATAAATCCTCTTCGGTAAACAAAACGCTTGGTTTTTGTCTGATCATTAGTTGCTAAATAAAAAATTATTCTTTCATAGAAGACGTGTTGTTGATCGCGTTGGGTGTGTTGTGTGAGAATGAGACGAATGGTCTCGGTTTGATGCACTCTTTGCTTATTGTTTGATGTCAAATGAAATATGAGACGAACATCGAATCTGATATGCGCAAATTAATACAGTTTTTCGAGGAGTGATCTTCACAAAATTCAAATGCACATATCAATTTTTGTACTGATTGTTCTGAAGAGAACACAAACAAACTGATAGAATGTGAGCAGAGAATCATGAAAACAATGAATTGATAAGTGCAAAAATCTGAAATGATCACTGGATTTCTTTATGAAGTAAGACGAGAGGATAGAAGTAGGTATCAACTGCTTTTGAGGTATCCGCTTAGTAATTGTGATGATCGTTTCTAAACTCGCTTGATCAAGATGTGACCTAGTTTTCTCACTTTGTGCATAGATTCGGATTCTGATCCATTAATGCCATGCTGCAAATCTGTCCCAGCATTGAAAACATGGCTAGCCTCATCGAAAATTGCAGTTGTCCTTGTCTACAAAGCAGTCGGTTTATCGTATGTTTGACTCGTGAAACCTGAGATCATAATTGATCACAAAGTGCATAATCATCGAAATAACCTGCTCAATCATGTTCTTCAACTCGATTTCTTCACAGTAAATTATTTCCAATGGAGAATACTGACGCTATCCTGTAGCTGAAGACATCGTCAAGCCCGATAGCACAAAAATTATCGCAGTGCTCAGAGCTGAGTTTACATATCGCCTAAGATGTCCAGTGGACCACTACTGTTGAAAATTGAATGGTAATCCATAATCCATAACCGTATATATAGAATCCTTCTTCTATATATACGACATACATTCAGCTTAATCGACGACATTCGATGATTTCGTACATTTCCTGTCAACTTTCGGATTTTGCGAGTTTAAGCTACCTATGGTTGTTACATTTGCTATCGTTGAGATTATCGCTATCAGTACTTCTGCGGCTGATATTTTCGATACTTGCGACGATTTCGCAACGAATTCAAGTGACACCATTGTCTTTAATTGGAAATGAACAAAAATAACCCTGAATGTATCCAATGACCTAATCAAGGTCGTTCCACGAACGTTTTGCGACAAAAACGGAACGCTAGGTTCATGCATTTCTTCTGAGAAACATCGTCGTTAATTGATCTTTCAGCAATCTGCTGACTAATCAATCATTCCAATAAGTGCACTCATTATAACCATTGGAATCTATTGCCCCTTCGAATTTTAAACGCATTGATGCAATCTGTCGTGCTCTGATAATGGGTCTGGAAATCTTCGGCAGAATTTGGGACACCAAACGATTCGTGTTTTCGATCATTTTGCTGATCACTGAATTTTCTAGCTAATTGCTCATTTGTTTTTTTTTGAATCTGCTTATCCAACAATTAATATACTCAGAGTTATGGCTAATTTAACATTCGACTACTCTTTTTCATTTTAATTTTTTCGTTCAGGTGTGACTTACCGCAATATCTTGATTGAAACGATCAACTGAGATCAAAATTTTCATTTTAAAGATCGATTTTGTCTCTTCAGTTTGAACATATTCGTTTTTGGTTTTTTTTCAAATGACCAGAGTCCAGCCATGCTCTTCAGTTTAAGTAGGATTCAATTTCTCGGAAGTGTTCAAGTATGACTGTTGATAATTTCATAGTGAATATTTCAAATCTTCATCGAAATTAATTAGACGATCGGACCTGTTTGTGCACTTTGTTAATTTCATCACATAAATTTGTTCTCATCACAGAGTTCATTTGAATGCAACAAAACAAATGGTCATAAACTGTTAATGACCTAAAATTTAATCAATTTCCTTCAATGAATTCACAGCAAATGGCCTCTATTTAAAACGCTTCCTTGCCGTTCCCTCCAACATTCAATCTCTTAACCACCGGCAGCGTTCAAATGTTTCTCGTTCCTTTCCAAGAATTTATCACTGTGATGAAATGTCTTACGAACAATGTACACTCTTGTGTGGCTCGGTGCAGCGTTCTGTAGCATTGTTTTACAATGACAAATTTGAAACCTTTCGTTTTGCGATGATCACATAGCCTTCTTCACATCCTTCCCAGCTCGTCCAAATCATTCATGAAAACATTCACCGCCACAAAGTCATGCTCGTCATGGCACAGTTAGCGTCTGCTCGTTCGTTAGTAATATTCAAATGCCGTAGAAGAAACTTCGTAAGGTTCAGTACTGTAACCCATTGCCGATTGCAGCAATTCCAGGAATTTGATTTATTAGACTATTAAAGATAAGAACAACCATTTCAGCTCTGATCCGCGGTTGTTAACGATCTTGCTATTTAGTCTAGACTCTAGAGGAATACTTCTTACTTTCAGGTCGTCAAATGGAGTCTGTCGATGAAAAACGAACGGATTCAAGTGATAGCACACAACGCGTAGCGATCATCTCAGCAATTATATCGATGGTGTGTGTTGCACTTACGGTAATCGCAATACCGGCACTTTACTATCGATTGGATCAAGCACAGAGAAGGCTCAATGATCGAATGGAGGCCTTTAAGGTAGGCCGAACAAACTCTATCTTCGGTTCTCTACTCAAGGCAACTAAGAATCAGTGTAGATTTGTGGAGCGTTTCATCAAACATGCATGATAGCTGGTTTTTACGATCATATAGCATTGTTAATGCACACCACGTTTCCCTGAATAACATCGGGAAGCGCTCATGTGTTCCACGTTATGGAACTTGAATGACACAAAGATATTTCAGTTCACATCGAGAGGTCTGTGGCAAGATATAGTCATTGTTCAAAGTCACGCAAGAGCTAAACGTGAACGTAAGTGATCACTCACTGCATTTGGATACCGTCAATGAAGAATTCTGAGAAGTAACAAAATGCTATTGATCAGCAGAAATTATTGGAAGATTTCTCTTGGAAAATTTGCTTTACAATCACCTTGAAGGGTAGCATTGATGAGTTCCTTAAGGAATTTCTAACGGAAATTACCTACTACGTGAACATTATTCGATGATTCCCAAGGAAACGATTGCGATATTATCACTTATTCCTCAATCAGTCTAGTCAGTTCCAAGAGCTGCTTGGAATGAATGTTTGAGTAAGGGAGAAATGTTGACGACCGACACACTTACTCTCCTGAACGATTGTTTCTTTTTTGAAAATCTCTGATCTTTTAGAACGTATGCTTGAGAACGACGAACAAGGACAGTGTACCAGCTGTGTTCAGCTAAAATGTCCACCTGGACCACCTGGTCCACCAGGTGTCGACGGTGAGCCAGGAGTTGATGGCGAAGTGGGAAGACCCGGAAAACCGGGACTGGACGGTTTGGATATACCACTTGATCCTGAGCCAGGCTCACCGTGGTGAGTTCTTTGAACTCAAGAAATTGTCATCATTCGACTGTCAGCGACAATAGATGTAGATTAGTTGGAAGTCACATAACATTGTTGTCAATCCATGAAACAATTCCGAACAGCATTTATTGAATCAGTCATTCTATCAGGCACTGAGTATCGTTCGTCAGGCCTTGCAACACATGTTAAATTTTCTTTCAACGTTCTCAGGATGTCTTCTAGCCCAGACTAACATGCAACAGTTTTCAGTGTCATTTGTCCAGCAGGACCGCCAGGAAATCGTGGGCCGCAAGGTGAACCTGGTCGTACAGGAGCACGTGGAGATCCTGGCCTACCTGGCTTACCGGGAAGGCCGGGTAAACCTGGACGTGTCGGTGATACAGGCCCTCCGGGACCTCCAGGAGAGCCTGGTGAACCTGGAATTAAGGTAGTTCCGATTTCATAGACTGTTCTTTTCAAATACAAATGTGGATTCAAGACAAATAATGCAGAACGTTCCCCAATCACTCTGCATCACATTTCGATCAACTTTACTGCAGGGACCTCCCGGTGACGACTCCATAGGCGGAACGGGAATCAAAGGGCCACCAGGTCCTCCAGGACCACGCGGTCCAAAAGGACCTCCAGGTCCGAACGGTTTACCGTCAAGCAATTACGGCCCACAAGGGCCGAGGGGAGAAATGGTAAGTCAACATTTGGCAATCGGTTCAAGACAAATTGAGAAATTTGGATTTTGAGACTAAGAAAAGATTCTATTCCTTGTATATTTGTGATCTTTCCGAATAGCGCGATTATAGAAACTATAAAATGCTTATCATTACAGAAATTCAATGCGATTTTCTTAGAGTGCATTTTATTTATTTACTTATTTATTCAGCACAAAAATTTCTTTCAAAGAAAAACGTTGATGTGCTGCGGGGAAGTAATAAAACATAAAGTGAATAAATGCTAAATGCAACATATAAATGCCATTTCCATTTATTGCTGTGCTCATTGGTTCATGCATAATCGGAAACAAACGATTGCATCAAAAGTGTCTGTTGTGAATGACGAAAGTATGGAAGGGAAACCGCAGAATATGAGTAAACACTCCAAACAATTTAATCCTATTATTCAGGGACCAACAGGACCACCTGGGAAACGAGGCGAACACGGACCTCCGGGCCCACCTGGTGCACCTGGAGAGGCCGGCGAGCCTGGTGGACACTGCCCGTCTAGCTGTGGTGTCCAGCAACTGGTTGGTCCGTCGATCACTGATCTGGACACCTCAGATGATTATGTGATGATGCGCGGACACGGAATACCCTAAGGCGGTGGCATCGGAGCGCACTATCATCCATCGATGTGAAAATGATTATTCTTTATGAAAATGAAAATAAAAAATCTGTGAAAAGAAAATGAATCCCGTTGCCGTTAATAATATTTTAATATTATATAAAGAATAATACTAATGAAGCTAATAAAGAATAATGACAATCTTATGGCGTTTGGAAAACACAAAGCAATATTATGATCGTATCATAAAATCGCCTCTGAACATATTCATTTAAGTCGTAATAATTATTCAACACTGCAGGCAACATTTATATAATAACAGTAATATACAATGACATTGAAATTTGAACTCCTCACAAGTGGACGTTATCACAATGATTTGAATCGCAGGTTGAATCAGTTTTAAATCACAACTTGAATCACCGAAATCACTTGGCACTAAAATATGAAATCATTGAAATATGACAATTTGAATCATGACAATGAATAATGAACACATCATTGAAGAGCATCGCAACAAATTCGAATAAAAGCGAATCTCGGTTCAGTGCTCAAAACCTTGTGGAAATTCCATTCAAACGGTTTCACGACCAAACGAATAACATTCAAACACTCCAAGTAAACAATTCAAATGAATAATCAATTGTTTGCAGCAAACTATGCACCAAAACAAAAGCAAATGATGCTACGCAGAATACTCCGAAATCAGACCACTATTCTATTCGTTGATCAAATCACCGCAATTCGAAAACTTTGTAGCCATTCAATTTTTGCCCACTCCCTGTTCTTCTCTCCCCTAAATGGTCATCAGAAGAAAAATTCCATCCGGATCATCATCGTCCTCGTTCACGTCGTTGAATTGGCGTGAAGAAATTGATATGTTACTGATCAAAGCTGAGGGTATGGTAGACTTGAATGAGCTAACGCCTATAGCATCAGTAAAATAACTATATCTCCTCGTGAGGACAAAATTTTTCGGCCAAGCTTTCATTCTCAGAAAGCAGAGATTCTGTTGGAGCAAATGATTTATAAACATCAATATGTTACCCGGCAAACCTGAGAAGACGGTAGGCTTGAATGTATCAAACCTATATTTTTACACTAATGTATAATATCAATTATCTATTGCGATCAAATGCATATCAATGAGCACCTCAGCGGTAGTTGAGATAGCTTCAATAAAATAGCTATATCTCCTCAAATAAACAAAATCGCCCGACAAAATATATATTTCTGAATCCAGAGATTCTGCTCAATCGATTGGTGCAAAAAATTGACATGTTACTGCTCAATGCTGAGAGTACGGTAGACTTGAATGAGCTAATCCCTATAGCATCAGAAAAATAACTATATCTCCTCGTGAAAGCAAAATTTTTCGGCCGTGTTTTCATTTCCAGAAAGCAGAGATTCTGATGGATCGGAGGATGTATAAACATCAATATGTTACGAGGCAAACCTGGGAAGACGGTAGGCTTGAATGTATCAAACCTATATTTTTACACTAATCTATAATATCTGTTGCGATGAAATGCATATCAATGAGTGCTCATTGAAATGCATTGTATCACTATAGATCAATATATATTATACATTAGTGTAAAAATATAGGTTTGATACATTCAAGCCAACCGTCTTCTCAAGTTTGCTGGGTAACATATTGATATTTCTAGATCATTCGATTGAGCAGAACCTCGGCTTTCTGAAAATAAAAATTTCGCCGAATAATTCCTTCTCTACGAGGATATATGACTATTTTTCTGGTGCTATAGGGGTTGCCACATTCAAGCCTACCGTACTCTCAGCAATGACCATTTTTTCGAGCGATTCCACTTTCTTGAGAAAACCTAGCAATTTTTTAAAAGGTTTCTCAATTAGCGCTGAGTCGCTGATTCATATTCCCATATGATCACTACAGATTAATAGAGGCTATACATAACTATAGAAATTTGAGTTTGATGTATTCATGCTCACCGTCTCCTCAGGATTGCCTGGAAACATATCAATATTTATACAATGTTCGATTGAGCAGAATTTCTTTTTTTAAAATGAAAGATTTGCTCAGAAATTTCCAATCTACTAGGAGATATAGCAATTTTTGTGATGCTGTACGGGTAAAAACATTCAAGTCTACTGTACCTTCAACTTTGCCCGGTAACACATGAATTTTTTTACTTCATTAGATCCATCTGAATCTCTAGATTCAGAATAATATATATTTTCCGAGCGATTCCACCACTTTCTTGAGAAAACATAGCAATTTTTTAAAAGGTTTCTCAATTAGCGCTCAGTCACTCATTAACATTCCCATATGATCACTATAGATTAAGAGAGGCTATACATAACTATAGAAATTTGAGTTTGACGTATTCAAGCTCACCGTCTTCTCAGCTTTGCCCGGAAACATATCAATATTTATAAACGCTTCGATTGAGCAGAATTTCTTCGTTCTAAAAATGAAAAACTCGCTTTGAAATTTTTAACCTTCGAGGTGATATCAATTTCTTTACACCAATCGGTCGAGCAGAATCTCTGGATTCAGAAAAATATATATCTTTTTGGGCGATTCTGCTTAGTTGAGGAGATATAGCTATTTTATTAAAGCTATCTCAACTAGCGCAGTGGTGCTCATTGAAATGCATTGTATCACTATAGATCAGTTGATATTGTGCATTACTGTAGAAATATAGTTCTGATATATTCAAGCCAATCGTCTTCTCAGGTTTGTCAAGCAACATATTGATGTTTTTACATCTTTCGATTGAGCGGAATCTTCGCTTTGTGAAAATGAAAGGTTCGTCGAGAAATTCTGCCTCTACGAGGATATATAGCAATTTTCCTGATACTATAGAGGTTGCCAGCAGTGGTCAATTGTTGAAATTGAATTACTGAGCATCGCAAGTAAAGATGAGATATGATATTACCAAACATCTTAATGAAATACTCATTGTCAGTGTTCCATCTCAAGTTTTACATCTCTCCCAAGTCGAACCTTTCAGTGGTGAACGATTTCAAAATAAACCAATGTTGACATTGGCCATGTGGCCATCATGAAATGATTAACAATATGCATATCTCATTGTGTTTTCACAAACGAACTCTCCTAAAAACCCATCTGAGCGGTAATATGCAATAGTTAACCTAGTTCGATCTTCACTGCTCAAAAAAAACGACAAGATAGCAAATTAAGAAGAAGTTTCGAAAATAATTTTAAAGAAGTTTCGAAAAAAAAATAACCTTCAAAAAATTATGTTTATCTGTATAATGGCATGAAATGATATTTCGGCAATCGGAGATCCTCTTCAATCTGGTGTTATCAATGAATGTTCATGTTCATAGGCACAGCTAAGTAGAAATGTTCCTGAATAACGTGTATGACCCATGTTACTTATATGTTGGCGGATTTGACACACTTTCAGAAACTGCCATAACTTCAAAAAAAGTCGAACTTAAGGATACAGGTAGTTCGAAAATGCTGCTCAGGATATTCCAATTGAATTGTATCATTGACCACGTCATAGAGATCAAATGTTCTGAGTTTGGCGTATTACAGAATCGCTCAAGCAGTTTGACATGTCTTCTGAGAGTCAGCTATATCACTTTGAGTATGCAAAATCCTCTGACAATATTTATATTACTCTGAAAGCTGAAAATCTGCTGAATACAATAGTACAAAGAAACAACGGTGTTGCTGGGCAAAATTGAGGATACAGGAGTACGAATATGCTGCTCAGGGTATTCCTAATGCTTAGTTCCACTGATTATTTTCAACGTTCATTGATACTTCCGAATTATGTCCGTTCAGGTTTTAATAGATGATCATATAGCTGTTTATCTGTTTGTAGAACTGGACGCAGATTGCCTGAAAAGGTCAAAATTGGCTTATCAAACTGGCTCGCTTAACGAGCAAGGAGCCCTTATCCTTCATTTGTTTCCGACTCAAATTCGCTGAAAACGAGGTCATTTCTTAGTACAGTCGAATGGATGAGACCTCTTTCGTTCCAAAGGATACTGCATTTGTTGCCGTAAAATGGTGCTCAGTTCCGAAGAGGTGATCAATTCTCGACATGCATGTAGTGTTGCTAAGACCTTCAATTCAACTGTCCAGTTACTTAATTCCCTTATGCTTGATCATTTTGTAGATTGCTTGATAAAAATTTGGTTCCGATCTGATCGTTGCGTCACCCGGTTAACTTATTTATATGCACTCAAGCAAAATTGACACTACAAGCGTACCACTGAGCAGAATTTCAATGTACCAAGAATCCAGTAGAATCCTGCAAGAATCCTGCTGAATCCAGTAGTACCAAGAAACTACAGTGTTGCTGCGCAAACTTGAGGATACAGGTAGTTTGAAAATGCTATTCGAGATACTAATCAGCTGAACCGCAGTTGAAGAATTATTCGAAATGATCATCAAATTATTAATACTATCCATCATCAGCATTAACAAAAAAGATGAAAATTTTTGAATTCTTCACGTAGAGCGGATAGGAGGTCATAGCGTGGGGACAAGAAACAATCTCAAAACGAGGAACGTTTTCGATAAACGCCGATACACAACGAAAATTAATTGAATAACATAAAAAAACTTGAAAACGGGAAAATACTGAATGTGAGCTGGCATAAATACACATTTTAAAGAGTTACCATGAAATTTTTTTGTGGCTGAATCGATTAATTAAGCATACGAATTGGATTAATTAAGCATACGAAAAAGAGGAATCAAATAATAAAAACGAAATCATTTCAATGAGTGAAATTTCGCGCAATCGCTTACCAGCAAAAACTGAATGCGAATTCCTCAAGTGTTAGGTGGGTGAGGGAGGCGACGAACATACATGAGCAGCGATTTCAGGTTGCCAGGTTGGAATCGCTAGCAGTTGGATTCACAAAAATTCGGCGATTTGTGACATGACATGAAAAAGTCTGCTAACCGCAAGGATGAAAGCACACTTTCTCCCTGCATGAGGCCGAACCACGGCCGCCCTCACCGAGACCAGACGCACTGCCACTGCGCCGTTGAGGTACTTTTCTAACAAGGAAAAATATCTTCTACATAAATGTTAGGTTGGAAAAAACTGATATCCTTCCTCTCCTTCCCTGTTCCATTTTTTCATAAGCACGTAAAACGCGCTTATTTTGCATGAAAAAAGATTTTTTAACCAAAACTTTTTTACTTAACCTATTCCCGACCTCATTAGCCGCCCTCTCAACCCAATTGTCACTCGTTATACGGTTTCCCTGCCCTGAAATCCACAGATTTCTTCCAATTCAAGCCAAACTGCGCCATTTTCCTCCCCGAGTTGAACGACTTCAAATGAGTTCAGTCCCATCCTTTTCGCGAGAGCTCTGGTAATCAACATTACCAGGGAATGACTCTTCACATCCAAGCCACTCCCGCGAATCCCAATGGATTAGGTCATGGGCAATGGACTGAACTGGAAGGTCGGAAAGTTGACCATAGAAAACGGCCATCAAGGCCGAACCGCCCTTATGACTAAGCCACTTCTTATCCTTATCTTAATTTCGCCTTTATGCTGGGGAATCCTCAGCATAGACATCTTCCACTTTTTGCTGGGGAATCCCCAGCATAAAGGCGAAAACCTCTGACTGCTTTTGGCAATTCATCATCGCATACATAATCTATTTCCGCCATTTGCCTATTTCCGCCTCATTTGCATATTTACTATTTTCTTTGTTGCTGTATGTTTTGATTTGTTCCACGTTTCTGTTCCAATTCTCGTAGGATTTTTAATATTGTGTCGATTCTTGGCTTCCTTAGAGGAAGGTGTCCAATTTATTGATATTTTTTAAATTTGTTGTTAGCTGCCATTTCTTTAAACCATACGTTCAGTAAGTAATGTGTTGCGGGGATCCGGAAATTCCTGGCACTCTGTCCCAGACATTTTTCGAGTCGACTTTATCTTTGGGGCCGTCCACTGTGAAATTCTGACTCCCACTTTGCCCGTCTCCGCCTTTTTCGTCCCCGCAACACGCTAGCGATAACAATTACAATAGGTATAATCGCATAATATTGATAACATAAAATAATTACAATTGCATTAGATCAACACAATAAATAACATTTTGCTAGAGACTCATAACAAACATCATGAATCCATCATTACACAAGTTTAATTTTAATATCATGCTTTTGTCTTATTTTTTTACTTTTATATTTTAATTTTATTTTTTATTTCGTTTTTTTTTCATTTTGTTTATTTTTTGATTTTTTTATTTTTTATTCATGTTCAAATTTTTTATTCTTTTATTTTTTTATCTTTTTAACATTTTCCTTTTTTCTTTTATTTTTTCTTCTATCTTTTGTTCCTTTGAATCATAATTTTTTTAGTTTATATTTTTTTTATTTCATAGTATTTTTCTCATTATTTTATGGCTGATTTTGTCGCTCTTGAGTCGTTTTTTCGTTCAGTCGTTATTGAGTCGTGGTTTGATGTGATCCTTTTTGAGAGTTGTTGAATGTTGCTGTTGTTAGGCTGTTACTACCACTGACTTCACCCTGATGATTGTTCAGCATTCTACAGGATCGGATAAATAATAATTTCATAGCCATAGTGTAGCATTTAATAAGATCATACAATAATTTCATAATTATAGCATAGCATGCTACTGCTTCATTATAACCCCGCTTGAGGAGTTGAAATGCTTATCGCCCAATAACTCCTTTTCAAATAAGTGGAATGATTGGGGTACCCAGAAATATTCACATTTATCAATAATTAGTTTCTGGGTAATCATTGTCACTGATCAAACAGTGAATTAAAAAATTTCCCCAAGTTCTTCGCAGTAGTTACGGCTGTGGTTTGAATGAATAGCCGTCATCTCTGATTATATTTGAATGAATATTCCGATCCATGTTAAGCCGTCTTCTTTGAATGAATATGAGTCGTATTATGATCCATTTCTAGTGGTAGTCAGCCTTCAATAGCAGTAGGCGTTGAATGAATCTTCCTTCCTCCGTCGGTAGTTGTCGTAAGTTGTTTTTTATATACGCATTACACTATCTTATGACAAAGAGTAAGAATTGTAGTCAAAATCCATTAACAGAAATAAACGCTGATGAAAGGGAATTGAATGTAAAACAAATGTGAGCGCAATTATGGATAATGCAATGATCAAACCTGACACATCCGAATAATTTTAAAAAATTGTAGCAAGACAACATTTTAAGGCGGAAAAATCCAGAGAAGGAATTACAATGGAAACGAGAGATCCAGACATTTATGAGAAACAAAGGTGCCCTACTCCGTACAATAACGTGGTCAAGTGTAATATTAAAACATTTCTAGACAATTTCAAGTATTCCTAATAATGCAAAATTGTCAATAATTATCACATTAACAATCAAATTTGGAGTAAACGTAGACTACTAGTGAGCTTCATTATTGTGATATTTACAAAATGGCAGCTAACATTGATTGTGTTTGATTGATTGAAATATATCAATGTCAAAATTAATTTCGCAAATGGCGTTTACGTATGCGATGTGGTGAAATTTTGTAATATTGCAATGTTTCCTTTGTTGTTTTCTTATTCTTTTTTTGTTGTTCGCATCATTCCCATTCCCATCGTAAACGAATTGCAGCACATCCTTTCATACCCGTCTAGTGGCGTAGCCAGGAGTTTTCCCGGAGGGGGAGGGGGCGCAAGTTGGTCCTGTTCAATGAACAGCTGAATTTTGAGGTGTATGTTTTAAACTTTTGTTTCTTTCTTCCTTCTCTTTCCTCCGTTCTTTTCTCCCTTTTCCATTTTTTCTCTACTCCACTTTTCCCCTTTCTCCTTCCCTCTTTTTTTCCTTTTACTGCACCCTCTAGATTTGGAGGAGACGGGATGAGAGGGGGGGCGCCCCCTCATCTTGGCTACGCCACTTTTCCGGATCCTCTTGGTCCTTTGTTTCCAACTGTCTAAAACTCTACCTTGGATTCATCGATCGTTTGTTCATATTTACTGACTATCTATTAATCCAGATTTTCCATCCCTCTTCATCTTTATTTGTATTAATCTCTTCATCTTCTTTATATTAATTTTCCATCCCTCCTTCTGTTACAAATTCTCATTTTCATGATTATCTGACTGTTGTTCTACCGTAAGGGATTGTGAGGGCCTGCGTCTCAGAATTCCGGAATGAATAATTAATTCTTTTCGTTTTCTAATAATTCTTTTCGTCTCAAATAATTCAATTTATCTTTTTTGCAAAGTTACTTCTGTTAAGACGCAGACTCTCACAATCAAAAAGGTTCGGATATGAAAGGATGTACTGCAATTTTTGTTTTTCACAAGGGCGGTTCGTAACGTGATGACCGTGCAATTCGGTCAACCCTCCTATCGTTCAGTTCAGTCTATTACCCATGAGCAAATCCACTGACATCCACGGCAGCGGATTGGATGGGAAAAATCCTTCCCTATTAATGCCATCCACCTAGAGTCCCCGAGGCAGGCTGAAATATCACCCATTCCAAGTCATTCAATGCCACGGGAAGTTCAACAGTCGAACTTCGGCTTTGAATGGGATAAAATCTATCGATTCGTAGGACAGAGATGGCTCATATAGCGGGTAGATATCATGGATGGAAGGTGGAAGCGGCAGTAGGAACAGATTAAGTAAATCTCACATGAATCTTATTGTTAGGAAATAAAAGAGAAAACATTTGATAAGAACCTTTGTTCCACTGAAGTAAACAGTTGACCTCAGAACGCTTGTCCCGTTTCCGTCTTCGCATCGCCCGTCCATCTTCTTTCGTTGATCGTCACTCGTACCCTTGAAATTCTCGAATTAGGCTTGATTTGTAGGTATTCAGTTGAATAACGAATCCGAAGACGCATTAATTCATCATTTTCCTGATTCTTATAGGGGTATTTTGTGAGAATTTTCCAATTTCTCAGTTAGTTACCAAAAATTGGTTGAGGTTCCATGAAAAGTTCATGAAAAATGAAGAATGGTGAAAAAAAATCCATCCCAGCATGAAAAACGAAAATGTGCATCTGAATTCTAATAAAAAAAGCACGAAACCGCACGCGACGCATCTGAATTGCGAGAGTCTGAAGTCTATTGTGCATGACAGTTGGAACGTTCGAGAGTGCGAAATAGTATGTGAAGTTGAGAGGGTTTTGTCTAAGCGTATTCACGCAATTGTGTAGATATAGTTTGATGGATGTGTTAACAGTGATTGAAAGATGAAGTAATGAGTTGATGTTTGAACGAAATGATTACTTCGATTTGTGATTCAATCGAGAGATGATCACCGATATTATTGTATTGAACTGATCAGATAAATGAACAAAATAAGGTGTAAAGCGATTCAGTTCATCTTAACGAGGGTGTCAGTATTGTTATGAAGTACTTTTTATGCACTATCGCACATCTTTCATCAAAATACCTCAAAGCATTGTAAATTCACCTCTGAAACTTAGACTGAAGATGACTTTAGTGATTGAGAAAGAAAGTATCATTGAAAGTATCACAACTGATTGAGAAAGTATCACAACTGCGAAATTATGCTGATAATTTCGATAGGGCATGATTTTATTCTCTTTGGGCATACTTTATCACCATATCGGGCATTTATCATTTTTGCAGTAGTGTTTGAGCTGAGATGCGCTCGTCAATTGACACCTTTGAGTGCATATTGTGCACTATGGATTGCAAAATATTATTCTAGTGAATCTTTCCCGTCAGCTGATACACAGTGGCCACTCTCATGTGAAAATGAACGTTCTTCTTTTCAGGAACATGCTCAAATCGTCCATCAGTTGTTCTTCATGATGATTGATACCATCTCAAGCTTGGAGCTAACAGTTGGCGATTTGATACTTAGTATCATATGGCTGATAATCGCCATTGGCAGATCGTTTCTATATAATTTTCCTATCATAAATATGTTTACTGATTCTTTTTCAAATAATTTATTCATGCAAATTTTTGCTTGGTATTTCTCTTTCAAAGAATAAAAACCACGATGTGTATCTTTGTATGAGCTCCAGCTATTTCGCTTTTTATCTCCTCCAAATTTGGAACTCTCACGTTGGTTTTCTTACGATATAATGGTCTGTGTTCGGATTAGTTAACGTGTTTGATGTTCAGATATATCCAGTCGATCGTTGTCTGGAAATGTTGCTAATATTAGAGTCCTGTTTAGTTTTCAGAACAAATAATTTTGAAATTTTCTCTCTACTTTGTCATAAATTCGTCTACTTCGCTTCAGTGTTAGCCTTATTCTTGCGATTGTAATGATTTGCAATCATTTAAATGATATAATTTCTGCAGATGGCATTCTGGCGATTCGTTTGAAGAGCAAATTCAGTTGGTGGATCAATCGGCAGAGCACACTTTAACTGTATGTTGGGGAAATTTTGTTTAATGTGGAGACTTTTTGACAACCAAAATTTTCGTTGAAAAGATTGATGTGTATGCTCAAGTGTTTTTATGTTTGAATTGAGTGGATTTGAGGTTTTCAACTGAATGTGCAGTGATTTATAGTGGTTTGAATGTATTTGTTGTGAAGAAATGAAATAATCTCAAATATTTTGTTGTATTTTGAGAATAAATTTGACTTAAAATTTTGAATGTCATTCTTTCCAACTTAGAAGTATATTCATTTTGTCGTGTAATTGATGAATGTTTATTAATTCTTTTACAAATTATATTGCTTTTCAGATCATTTTGTATTCGATTAATTTTAATTTTGTCTTTGTTCTGCTTTGTTGTTGGATCTTTTCGCAGTGTGTTCAATAGCTTTTTTGAGATAATTCAACGAATAAAGTCATTTTGCAATCTTTCATAACTACCCACCTTGAAATGCATTCATTTCACCGTTTATTTGAATGAAAATTGAATTTTTTGCCGATTCAGGTGGATGTTCGCCTTAAGATTGTTCTTCTTAAATGAGAAATTCGACTGAAATATCCGCTCCCTTTGTGCATCATATAGAAGCAGATGCAATCGAGATTTAAGGATCAGCTGATTCAGGGGCAAACACATATACATAATGCATCAAATCTCTTATTACAACCCGAAATCATCAACAGTGTCATTAATATTGTCACTTTTGTGCATAGAATGAATACATTTTGCAAACGAATTTATTGCAGTTCTTTTCGTTTTCTTATTAGAGGAAGTGAAAAAGCATTATTAATGTTCAATAAATCAACTGAAAGCGAACCGTGAATAAGCGCAGTTACGTCGACAATAAAAAATAAGCTTTTGTGATACTTTGTGTTCTTAAAATGAGGTGAATTCAATACGTATTCTTGCTGTTATTATCACTGTCAATTTGTCATTGTGTGCTGGAAATATTTTATCACATTGAATCATTTTACACATTTCTGGAATTCGATCTATTCATTTACGCATATTTCAGTAAATTCAGCTGATATGAACTGCTTTCATTGGAGATTAATTCGTTTTTGTTGAACAAAGTTGAAGTTTTTGATCCTTCGAACATTATCACAGTAGATATTGTTGTTCACATTATCCACTTCAATAGGCGATATTTTACGCATTTTAATTAATGACACCACAAAGTACTGCATATATGAGAGCGTAGTTGTTCATCAAAGGTTATGAAATAAGACCGGTACTTCGGAGAGAAACGCAAAGAATATTCACCAATCCTCTCGGCTGAACCAGAAAGAAAACTTACCACTCTTGTGTGGATCTTAACTGTCATCGACTGGCTCATGCAACTGTCTTCGTTGTCTTCTGAATGTAAGAAGTCATCAGACAGTTTGTTTACCCCAAATCTTTGCCATAATATCGCATTCTTTTCCACACATCAGCCAGAAACTCATTTCGAATATGAATGTGGATGTGATTTCAATTGGAATTGGAAGCATTGTTCTGGGTTCATTTTGGATGCGTAGATGTTTGATGGCGTTACGTGCTGTGCTTGTTTTATCATCACCTGCAATTAATGCACTTTGAGGGCAATATCCATTGATTTGTCGCACTGAGTTTCCAATGTTATATGCCAAGATATAATGCTGTGGTTCATCGTTAACTCTCAAGATAAATAACATCTCATAAGAGCACTGATCTCACACGTCAGTACATTTGTATCAACAATCCTATCAAGAGCTCTCGACTCCAACCAATTCGAAGTCGACTACATATTTACTCACCGTCGCCTCCGTACATCTGACTATATCTCTGCAAATGTTTACAATCTTTATAATCTATGTTTATAATCGTATATCCTCTATTTATAAACTTTCGTTGATCTCAATCGGTTACGAGAGCGATCAGTTTTATTTGATCATTTCTATGTGTTATCTGCAGAATGTTATCTTTAATTTTACTTTTGCCTTTACCTTCACATTCACCTTACAATTACTTTATTCAGTTATTCGTTTAGTTCGATTAGAATTCGCTTACGTTACCTATCTTTCATAATCTCATAAAGCATGTGATAAATTATGCGTATGATTAATCTTATAGTCTCATAAACCGCGATATCTGCCGTCCGTTACCAGTGATATGCTATCGTTATTCTCGTGCTGATAACAAAAATAATTGCAGGTTATCAGACACCTATGTAGTATGTCCTGTTAGAGCAGGACGTTTGATGTCTGGTGTGTGTGGTAGTTTGTAAAAAAATAAAAGAATAGTATAACAAGAGTAACGTGAATCGTATTCATGATAATCTAGAATAGCAATTTGTTATTGATAGCTGATGCATCTCATATAGGACTAGTGCAATAGAGACTAAGAACAGATATGGAAACGTTCTTGAAATGGGTTCATACTGAAGGATGTCATTTTGATGGGGTTGAGATACGACGATGTTTGGATGCGGACGATTCGGGATATGGCATCTTTGCACTGCGCACTTTCCGAATCAACGAGACGATCATTTCGGTACCGCCTAAGTTGATGATTACGGCTGGAGCAATTGCTGATACACAAAAATATAAGGAAATTCTGAAGAGGTTCAGTCATTCATGCTTATATCTGCCATCATAAAATATTTCCTCTTTTCGGTTCAAACGATGAAGTGCAATCAATTTCAGGGGTCGTCTGCAACCTTTCGAAGTTTTGGTCGTATTTTTCCTTCTCGAACAAAGTACTGATTCAGTATGGTCCCCATATCTCGACATCCTACCGAAGTCTTTCTCAACCCCAGCTTTCACCGAATCAACGATCAATCCAGACTATCTTCCATTATCAGTTCGACAGATGTGGATCAATCAGCAGTCTGAACTTAAGAATATGTTCGAGAAAGTTGGTCATTTGAACAGTCTTATTGTTCATTCTTATCATCCGCGTTTCAAGGTTTATAGGTCAGATAAAAGCGAAATTCGAGCAAAAAGAGCACTGGATCAGATCACTTGTTGCTAAATTGAACGGTTCTCGCATCTTGGCATATTCTTAGTGCAAACTTTTTTTGATTCTTGATAGATTTATATGTTTTGATTCACAAACATCACAAATCTCCTATTCTTTTGTAAACATTCAGATAAAAGATTCACCACTTTCAGTCACCAAAATTTAATGCAAATATTTTATTCTACTCATAGTCAGTAGTTTCCACAGTTAATATGACAATGAGGAGTATGTTTTGCTAACGATTCTCCATCGCAGATCTGTGATGTATTAAAGCCGTCCAAACAAGAACCATCATGGCAACATTTCTTGTGGGCATGGCACGTGGTGAATACGAGATGTATATACATCGAGAACAAACCACATCCGCTAGTGGACAATTGTAATGGTGACACACTGGCAGTTATCCCTTTGGTCGACATGCTCAATCACGCCAATGATTACCAGGTTGCATCATTTTTTCCTTATTTTAATGATAATATTGCCATTCAGATAAAATTGTCATTCTCTGTTTAACCTTATCATTTGATGAATGCTCAAAATGTCGATTGATAAAATCTTCCTAGGCAATGGCACTATGGGATAATGTAACTAAGTGCTATAAAGTGATTGGAACGAGAACAATTTCGGATGGTGACCAGATATTTGTATGTTACGGTGGACATTCGAACGAATTTTTGTGGATCGAATACGGCTTCAGAATGAACAATAATATCTACAATAAAGTTCATATTACATATGGTTACTATTATTATTGTAGCTATCAAATTATTGTTACTGCTTGTTCATCTTCTCATTATTGTCATCATAATCGTAACTGATCGTATTTCAGAACTGCTAGTAGCTTTGGCCAGGCATATTGGCTTGAAATTTACGGACGCACATGTGGAAGCTGTCAAACGGGTAGCGCTACCGTGGTCAGTTGAGAATTACTTCGATTTTTTGATGGAATTTTTAAACAGTTGATAAATGAATCTTATTTCCTACGGAATAAATTGATGATATTTAAGCACACTCTATGCGACAGACGCGGTGCCAAGTTTCGGACTTAAAGCTAGCCTGCGCATACTTCAGTTGCGTTTTGATGAACTGTAAGTTTTGTTAGAAATGTTTTTCATTTTTCATTAGTTTCCATACTTCTTATTTTACTGCCAGTAAGATGTCATACGAGTTCATTTTTACATTCTTTGTGGATTAGGAAGATTAGGAAAAATTAGGAAAAGGATTAGGAAAAAAAAATCATTTGATAATGAATGGGGAAAAACTGAATGAAATTATGATTGTCGTTGACTTCAGGCAGGAGTGGTCAGCGATCGTCTATAGCGCCGATACGAAAACAGAGAGCAATGTTTATGTGGTGGCATTTTTGAATAAATTGTTGGAAATTTTTCGAATGAAAATGAAGAGGGTTCCCGAAAAATTCAGATGGTTATGGATGGAGGAGGTGTCCATCCTTGAAGAATGCATCAAAAATGCTTGAGAGGAAGAATATTTTGCATTAATTATTTAATCCGCTATCATCGATCGTTTTGAACAGTACTTAAAGAATGTGGATTTGTGTTATACATATTGAATGCGTTTTACTAAATGCTGCATTATGCATTTTATGGTTGTCATTTTATTTAATGGTTTGTTATTGATATATGATATGATATGATAATTCACTGTCCATTAGAATGCTGTCGGGTATTTATCAATGTTTCGTTTTATGCTTATGATTTGATGAATTTTGTTATTGTGTCATGAATCAATGCGGTAATTTTTTCACTGAATAAAGTTCTCTTTCACACAACAACAATGCACAACGAATTTCTCAAAAAATGTATATATAAAGAACGAAAACCTTCAAAATCTTGCAGTATAAGATTGATTGCTGAAGAGCGAGCAATACTGGTCAAGATCCAATTAACGCAGTGCTTTTCAAACTTTTTTCGTCGACATCCCCTAAAAAAATTTAAGTTGTCTTTGCACCCCTCACAACAGTGGTTAATTTAAGAGTAAAAGTAAACGCAATCGAAAGGATTTCTTAGAATTAATTTTTGGCGGCACAAGAAAATGATCGTTTGGAAAAGCAAAAAATTATTATAAAAAGTATTGGTTGCATGAACTCACGATGAAATTTCATCCATACATGCAACTTTTCAAAAGTAGACATGTTATAGTCCACTCTCGCCTACTTTACACCCATGTTAGAAACCCGCCCTCGCCTATTCTTAGATGTGAAAAATGAAAGGTTATCTCGTACCCCCTGGAATACTGTCTCTCACCTCCAAGGAGTGCGAGCAAATCTGATTGAGAAACCCCGAATTGAAGAATATGATATTTGTATGCTTACTTATGTTCAGTGACGACAGTCCCGTTCCTCACCAGGGAACCCTATTTCCATGTTGACCGTTCCGATATCGAAATATTCTTTGAGGATGCCCTCATGATGATAACTTGACGGAATATGCCACATTATCTTACGTTGACACGGCTAAAAACTTTAGCTCGATCTTAACAATGTGATAGCTTAAGGTGTCCTTTACATAATTGAAAAACCTGCATTTTCGCATGCAAATTTGAGACTATTGAGTGATTACCTCAACATGAATGCTTTATGAATAATGATAGATGCTCTCCACACTGTCACTTGTCGATTTTGAATTGTAACTATTTCATCTCTCTGCTGTTGACTACATTCTACTCCAATTATATCATGCCACTTTCCTAAACCCTACTGACGAAATTTTATGCCACTCTTATTCAATTCGTGCTCATGATTGTCCTAATATATCCGCTTCTTCCCATTAAATTCTCTGTTCAGCAGATTATCATGAAGCAACCCAGCATTTCAAAATGTGCTTTCAGAGAAACAGATTTCTTAAGCATTCTCAGGTGAGCTCCCGCTGCATTAATGTTCATCTTTCAAGAACGCTGAATATTTTAAACTGCTGCCACAATGTCATTTGATCACACCAGGTCACTTCGGTCGATCGTTCATCCACCTACCTGCTAATTGTAAGTCTAAATCCAGATCTTTTTCGACTGTACTCACCGCAGGCAAACAACTTATGAAAAGATAAATGAAAGGTGATGAAGTCCAGGGATTGAACAGTTGAGAAACAATGAAACTCACTCTTATGCCATCATCGCAGTCGTGATAAATCTTCAATAGTGTTTCAATCGTCGACATTTCTCGGGTAGCACCGTTCAGCTGGAACTGACCATTCGAATCCGTGTAATTCTCGGCCTAAAGGTCATCAATATCGGGCTCTATGAAAGCATCATCAAGATGGAACAAGTCAATCATGTTGGTGTGCAACTATCGAGGGATTGATTCTCAGCTTGAGATATCTCAAAAACAGTTTGAAAACATTGCATTTGTAAGTTTCGTGTCCAAGACTTACTTAAATCAACGTCGATTAACTTCACCTTAGCACCTACCAATGGAACCTTTCCGCAAACGAGACGCCCTTTTACACCACATCCTCAAGCATTGAAATAAAATCTGATCTATTACAAGATCACATGGAAACAATCACCTGCGTGTGCAGGTGATTTAATCAGGTACTCATGAAATACGATTGAGAAAAATGAATTTCTAAGATGTATTTGTTTCAGCTGCATTTCTTACGGTAATATATTGGCTTTATGAGCATTTATCCGGTAATGGCTAGTATCATTCATCTGTCAGACTCAAGAAATTGTCTCATCACTGCCTTCAGAGTTTTAGAATATTATTGCTGAATGAATCGAGTTTTTCGGTGGAATGACAACGTCATACATATCTCGAATGTATAAAATTTCTTCCCATGCACCAAATCGTTTGTTTTTGGTCACAAATATGGAGATTTAACAGTGATCGTCATCTATAAATGAATGATCATTTGTCAGCATTCACCAATGATGCCATCACAAAATTATGAGCTTGAAAGATTGGGTAGTGAAGGAATAATTACCAAGTGAAATCAGAACTCATTAAAAACATTTCTGCAAACCTTGTAATTTTGCCATTTTATTTGCCATTGATTGCAACACTGGAAGGTTCGATGTGAATATTACCAATATTATGAGTAATCTCAGCATTTTGAGATCACCTTTCCGAGTAGATCGCTGAAGGAAAAAAAGTAGTTTATTTCGATTGTAAAACAATGGAGTACTAGAGAAGTTTACAGAACGGAATAAATTCATATCGTAGAATGGACGGAAATTGGATTAGAATGGAAAGAACTGTTAAAAAATCAACATATGTGAGGAGTAATCAATAGGGAAACAAGAAAATCTTCAAGGAGTTGATTAAATGCTATCCGAAAAGAACGACTGAACAAAATGATAGTGCAAGCCATTATGTTTAAGCTCTAATGATTTATATCAGCGGCTGAACATAAAAACAAATTGCCTTCGAATAATGATTGAACGGCCAAAACACCTGTTCAATCATTGAGAATCAATCCTCTCAAACTATAAACTCAATCACTCATCCTTATCTCCCTTCGCATCCCCACCTTTTTAAGATCAATTCATGATCTTTATAAGAGAATTCTATCATTTTGATTCGAAAATGCAAACATTCACTTAGAATTGAGATTATCCAAAATTTTTAGTTCCAATCATAGAGAATAGGATCGACATTTCAATATTTTCATTTAAAAAATGATATCAAAGGCTGGAGATAATTGTGAACTACATACCATATTTGTAATGTCAGTGTCAAGTTGGTGGCAAACACAAGACGTAAATAGGACTAAATTATGACTTGTTTCCACATTTCCTTAGTTCTTTCGTCTCATTGCTTGATGCCGACCACAAGGCTTTATGGAAATTTAGGACCGGAATATGCGACACTGTAATAGCATTGAACGTTCCAGATTGAATAATCAATGGCTAAGACTGGTCAAGGCAAAAAATTATTTTGTTTTGATGATTTTATCAATCACAATTCCAGTCATAAGGAATACTGGTTTCAAAATGCACGAGACGGCTGGAGAAATCTCCCTTTTCAAGCGCACGGACAATAATAGCGTATCTTGATAGCAATAATAATGGCAACATATTTTTAAAACAGACTATTATCCATTACCTTATCAGTATTGTAATCATATTATGCTTATCCTCATTATTACCATCATTTTAACCAAGATCATCGCAGCTTGTTAGTCTGTTTCATCATGTGGACGTTCTGTAAACGTCAGTGATCGCTCAACTGCTCAATATTTTTTTGTGATGACGCCTCTCAGTTCCATACCTTATGCCATTTACCACGATCTTGTTGGCTTATACACAAACGGAAGAACCATAGAAGAATGACAACGCATTACCAATGCTCACTCGATTTCTCGGAAAATCATATTATTATACTTTTGCAATTCTGTAAATTTTCAAAATCATCCATTCAAAACGACGCAGAGTATGGGTATGGGTCGTTTACGTTTTCTCAGTTCACAGTTTTTACCAAACCACAACTTTAACATTCATGAAATCGACTGCAGTCCTAAATCATGCGTTAACATCGAATTCAACATAATATGTTGTCGTTTAAGATGCTATAAAATTAAAACGCTAAACAACGCAACATTATTACCAAAGTTTATTTCACTTTTTCTCAAAAATTTTTTTTGCTGATCAAAATATGACAAAGCAATCGGTCAACAAGAAAAAAATTCAACGAAACACATTCAAACAAAAGCAGCGTTCAGTACGAAATTTGATATATTATCATTGCTTTTATTATTGCCATCATCAATAGTACTCAATTACATTCCAAAAATAAAAATGATGAGATTCATTAATCACAGATAAAAAATTTCCAAGAACAATGGAAGAAAAACAACGTGCATATGTATCTAAGCCGAGAATTGAGCCGTATTCACGTGATAATCGATGAGATTGAGAAAACAAACAAATCATTCACAAAATTAAAACGAAATAATTTTCGATTTGTACTCGCATCCAATCCAATCAATAAATAACCAATAACCTTTAAACTGTAAATGAGAAATGAACAATTCATCAAGATTGAACAATAATGAACAAACAACAAATGATAATGACTCAAAATGGTCGCCACAAACCACTGATCCACGGGTTACTAATGCCATTCAGATTTGCACCGCAAGGCATGAACAGATCAGCCGTTGCTAAAGTGGGCCATATTAGTGGTGAAATTTGCTGTTGAAGATGCTGTTTCACATTCACAGCGTTCGCGTCTGTCAAGAATTGGCCCAGAAGGTGTTGCTGATATTGCTGTCTTTGCAAGGCAGCATTATTCATTGGTAAAACTCGCTGATTCGCAAAGTGAGTGAAAGTGTTCGTCACTGATGCTGTTGCTTGGTCAAGGTTGGTGCTGAAATGAACATTCGAAGTCAATTCAAGCAACTCACACTTCTACCAAAAATGATTCAAACAGTATGTGATTAATCATATATTCATCCATACAGCATTTAGTTTGTTAACTACGTAAATAATCAACTTTTCTTCGCCAAAATGTAACTGACAACTCGATTAATCACATACACACATGTAGTGTGGTGCGGGGACGGAAAAAAGTCAAGGACGGGGAAAATCAGAGACGAAATTTTGCAGTGCCCGACTCCGAAGATGTCGTCCATTCGGAAAAAGTTGGGGATGAGGTCCCCGAAATTCTCCGATCCCCGCACCACACTGGTCACATCGTCTTATGGAAGATCAAGTATTGTGCTTTACTGCAAAGCATTTGAGTAAACCTATATCACCTTTAGGCGATACTTTTACTGAATTTTTCTTAATAGTAGTGCGCTCCCCTAGTGCTCTCATGCTTAAGCGAGTTTACAGCTTTCAACTTTCCATACTTTCGCAACCGACAGCCCTTGTTCTTTCTTGTAAACATATCGCTTTTCCATCCATAGACATGCGCAATTATATCATCAAATAGACACAGTTGAGCTCAAATCAAAGCAAATGAACCCACCGTTCCGGAATAGGATGTGAGAGTGAATTTGTTGACGGGAACAAAGGCATGAGTACTTGCTGCCTGTCATCGTGATCTGATGAGCTTTTTCGTCGTCTTTTAACACCATTAGGTGCTTGAATCACTGACAAATCATCATTGGAATATGGTATCGATTCACTTTTTGGGCTGTTCGTTGATTGATGAGACAATAAGGAATATTCTGAGGTTGAGCACATAGATGCTGATGACGAACACGTGGACTGCGATGAGGAATACGTAGGAGAATCCTTCGATGAGGAATTTGAAGATACTTGAACTGGGAAATGATCGAGTTCTGCAGGTGAAATCTGAGACTGAACTGAGTGGTACTGATTCACCGTAGTGCCATCACTGGATTGTTGAATGGTGCTGCCAGGTTGTTCGAATGCAGATGATCGAGTCTTAATTATTGAACGATTAGTTTAGGGCAGTGGTCCTTATAGAGGGTGAAATTACCCATCTTGGGTAATTTGGAAGGCCAAGGAGTAATGGAAGAGGTCGGGAAAGTAACATTTCGTGCAGTTATGTTATGATAGAACACCACTGCGGTGGTGTTTTTTTAAGTCGGGTATGTAAATGCGGTTGGTTGATGGCAACACTTTTCATTCTCCTATTTCCTGAAGATCATTAGCTCGTCCTGGCCTAACAGGGTTTTCATACGTTTTATCAGGGTTTTCATTCTTTTCCTTGCTGTTACAATCGCTCTCATAGCTTTTATCACCAAAAGTGTTCTCTTTTGCTAATTTCTCATTCATTTCACTCAGCAATCAAAAGTAAAATTCTCATTCTATCAAATACACTCTATAATTGATCATTCGACTGTCGAACGTTGTTGAACAATAATATTCGATTGTTGTATTGTTGATTTCGGTTGTCAACAATCGTCAACGTACCCAGTAAATAGTATATACTACAGAATGAGAAGTTCATTTGAACGGTGAAATGAAATGAGACGAAGTGAATGAGAAAACTCATCAAGAGAACGATATTCGCATGTAATAGCTATGAGAGTGAATAAACCACGGCTGAAAAGAATGAGAATCCATCTCAGTCAGTTCGAAGTGAGCGTGTCATAGACACTAGTGATCATAATCGATTGCAATAATGAGCAACAAAACGTTCTAACAATAAAAGAAGGCCCAGCGATGTCAATTACCGTCATGAACGTGCTAATAAGATTGAATGTAACGGTCATTTGAATGTAACATGCGCGATTTCCTTACAATAATGATCGCTTAGCTATTAAAAACATCTTCTTGACAATAATTAAGTTTACAGTCGAAATAAATGGAATTCTCAGGATAGCAAAAGAAATTAAACAATAGATAACCTTGGTGAGATGCATTTGTTGCATAGCCAATTTATGCAGTTGAATTGTAAGATGCTGAACAAGTTTTGTGCTGTACTCATCGATCACTGTCGAGGCTGACGATGTGATCAGTTTAACATCCCTATTGAATCGTTGGATTTCTCGAACACATTCTGAGAAACCCTCGACAATGGATGGCGATGACTTTTGCTGAGCAGCGATTCGATCATCCAATTCTTAAAATTATAGCAGCATTCTTACGATCATAACACCAATACTCATCAGCACTATCAAGCGATAATTATTTCGATTCGCTAATCTCATCCCAATTAAAGAAAAAAATCCGAATCTGTTCATTTCGGTACACCACATTCTCAGTTCAACAATTATGAAGTAAAATACCAAAAAATCTGAACACAGCACAATGTTAGTCTGTCTGAACCCGGACTCGTACTACTCGAGAATTTGATAACAGATCAATGGAATTTGAAGGGTATTACCAGCTTTATTGTTATATCCAGCTCTTCCATGTGGTAATTTTATTCTGTGCTTCTGCATTTGCCTCATATACGCAACACTCATCTCTAATATGTCAGCTTTCTCCCATTTTGACTGACCAGGTGACTGAAATTTCACGAAATTCCATCTTATAGGAGAAATTTCTTGAGTGTAAGAATATTGAAAAAAATAGATGATCAATTTCTTGTGAATATTATTGTGACTTGATACGAAGAAACACTCGAAAAATCTGAGTTCCTATTCAAAGGTAACTGATACTGAGCGTGTGCACCTATGTGAACTTTGAAAATATGCAAATCTACAGGATCGAAATTGTATTTTTCGAAAATCTCTTAATGTAACCAACTCCGAGGCATTTAACTTTATGAGGATATCAAGAAGTCTTTAAAATTCTCGGCTTAGATGAGAAAATTGATCATTCGAAGGATTCGATCTGTGTTTAAGGAGTAGAAATATGATCAAAAGTCTAATCAAACTGTCTCTTCAACAGGATTATCTACTTCAGAAACTGCAACTTAAGACCTACAGCTGCCTTTTGAAAGCCATCCACTAGCATCTCCTTCATCTCATGTAGACATCTGTTGATTCGAGCCCGACGTCGCTTCTCCATCAATGGTTTATTCGCCTTCAAATCAATTATCTAATCATTACCATTGTTCCATTTAACTCAAACCATCAAAAAACGAAACTTCAGAACACCTTCAAAGTTTTCATACAAATCACAAATACCTTTTTATTGTTAATAATGGATTGCTCAGATTGTTCAGGCTCATCGCTGCCAACATGCTCACGGAGATCAACATCGATACGTAACATTACGTTAACTGAACGTCTTCAAAATTCAGCAATTCCTTCAAAAGATTCAAAATTTAGAGCCAAAATTCAGCAGTCAAAATTCAAATTGGCCAATGAATTTGACTCTGAAAGCGTTACTTGAATTAAGCATTCTCAAATCTAAAGTCGTCATCGCATAATGCAATAAAGTGAGCACTACAGAGTAAAGGTGCCTCAATTTATTGTTGGTTGAGATCAAGTTTTTGTGCGATTTATTTTGATAGCAAAAATGTTGATTTGCAAACGAATTTCTATTGACGTAATTGTCAGCGTGAATTGAACGCTTGTCATTTCTAATTATCATTAGAACAATTTCGTAGGGACAACATTAGTTAAATCGAAATTCCACGATTACACAACAATTCAACGATTGCGAATCGGTGAATTGTTGTGTAATTCGAAGAAATTTTACACATTTACTAGAACAGAGCATTGAGACAATTAATTTTAGAGTAACGAAATGATTTGACCACTTTGAACTGTAACAAATATTCTTTTTGATTTCATTGCACATTCTCTGATTAACAGACATGCCACATTACTGGAACTGAATGCAAATGGCAAAGTGCTTGGTCACCCAGTATAATGCGAATAATTGTAGTGAAAGAGCTATAAAACGAGTAATTCTTCGAATTAGTGAAATTTCTGGATTGTTTCTTGAATGTTTTATCAGTTTGTTGCTTAAAAATTTCGATGTCAGCAATTACATTGACAAATACTTTGTTAAATAACCAGAGGACTTCAGCGAAAGTTCTAATTCTGGACTTGTCAAGAAATTACATCTGAATAGAAGAAATCTTCAACAATATGATGATATGCACAATGATATTAATGAGAAAATAATAAAGAAATATCTCCAATTTTAGAAAACACCTCAAGACCAAATGAAAACATTGCAGATCAAGAGAAAAAGAGGGAGATCTGTAGTGAAAGTGAATCGAATGGAATGAGATTTTGACGATAAGTTGCAATGTAATAAGCTGATGATTGCTTAAGGTATTGCTATATTGCACACCAGGAAGCACTCGCAATAGGCTGCAGAAAAGATTGCGCATTCGAGCAAGCCACACGGGGCTCACTGAAGAGTTGTGAGCGAAATGTTTGACAATATCTCGGAAACTTCTGTTGATTTGTTTGTGTGTTTGTTTGCTTGCTTGACAAGTTGACACTTTAACAAAAACTTTTTCTTTCACTTTACGGCATTTTTATAGGTAAACTGATCACAATTTCTCTATAGTTCGTCGAAATTTATTAATCTCCGTCAATGAAATTTATGTCATCAACTCTCATCGCATACAATTCAATTCCCATCTAAAATTCCTATTCAGTGATGTTTCATTTAGGTTTGGATCCTTTTCTTCGAGATCTTTAGAATGAATAAGATCGCCAATAAAACTCAAACGATTCAATGAACCATTCTGTGGGCAATGCTTGCTTGATATTGACTCAATGCGCGTATTCGAGCTTAAGAGTGTGTAAATGTTGTTGCATACACGAGCTCCAGATCAAGAGTGTACAGTGTGCGCATATGTGAGACATCTTATTTCAATGTAGCGCATTGCTTGTGTTGTTTGTTTAGGTATTTCTCATACATCCGTCTTACCATTATTCTTATTTCTTGATTTCACTGAGAGGAATACAATAGTGAGTACCAATCTCGAGATGGTACAATTTTGGCTTTTTTCCTCATCGAAAATCGTACTTTTTTTCGGATGAAACGAAATTAAATGGTACTCTGAATTGAACTTTATTGTTGGCGTTGTTTGATGAAAACGATGATGAGAGTTTTGTTTGACTGTGATGAGGTATTTTTTTAGTGAATTTAGTGATTTCTGAAAGGTCCCATTCAGCTCTCAGCTCAAAATTCAATGACGTGTGAGTTTTGAAACAAACAAAAGTTTCAAAACAATTTGCCACTTCGTTAGATCAACTTTCTGCTTCTTTTTTTGAGGAAGAATATATGACATCATTATTCACACAAATTATAATTGAAAACACTTGCAGATATGTCAAATTTTCGTTATTATCTTATGAGTTCCAAACTTGCTGTTAGTTACGAGAGAAATCATCTAACAATTCAAATGTAAAAATGCAAATAAGGATGATAAACCATCAAAAAACTTTAACAAAATCAAAGCTTTCGAACGGGAATTCCAAAAAGTACAAAACATTTTCATCGCAAAATTTTTGCTTCGGATGCGATTGACTGAATTAGTTGAACTCAGATGTGGCATCAAATTATGTCGCGTTTAATAAGGAACAACATATAGGTTCTTATGAGACTCACTGAAGATCAATTACATAGTAGCAATCATTCGTCCAAATTTAGTCATCTCCTGGCTGATCAGATATACGATATACGAAACGGTATATGTGGAAAATCTAAACAATCAAAACAGCATCATATAATTCTATCCGTATGAATGAAAATTAACATCATATCAAACGAATACATATGAATATCTAATCATTCAAACAAATCAAAATTGACATCATCACATCAGCAAGAAATCAACACAGTGAAATACCGTTGAACACTGCACTAAATTACATTCACTCGCGCTTAAACCGCATAAAATTCATGCGTTCATTCATGATTTGCACATGCTCAGTGTTGCGTTACTCGTGTTTGCTCCACCCTATTCAATCCGAGCATAATTTCCACACTTTCTTGCTTCTTACAAAAAAGTCAGAAAATGAAAATGACAGAAGAGGAACGCAAGCTTGCACTCAATTACGATTAAGATCATTACAACTACAAAATATTCAATCCATTTCTGCAGTTTTCGAAATTGCAAACAATCCTTAACCAGTTAGGTACGTTGAAATTCGAGTCCAATGAGGCACTGACCAGCAACGCACTTCGATTCATTTGAAATTAGCTCTGCACAAATTACTGTTCCATGTCATTACATTTCATTTCTGATTTATCCGAAAGTAATTATCAGCATCAAAATTTCCAACAACTTTTCCATACGATCGCTTTCTCAAAATTCACATTTTCGCGCAACTCTTTAGCAAATATTCCTTTCGAATTTATCAAAATCAATAAAAATGTGAAATTTGCGCAGTTGTGCGAAATTTTGAATAACAAATTCTCTGATAGACAATTTGAATATTTACTATTAGTAACATCTGAATATATTACACATTATATAGATGAACCGCTATTTATCTACCTATAAAATTGTGAAGTCAATTTTATCGCAGTTGCCCTGTTAAAAGTGATCATCCCATCAATGCAGTAAATGTGAAAACGGTAAAATTTCACAAAATAAGAAATTTAATCGGGAGCTGGAATATCTCGTTCCGATAATTTAATTGACCTTTCGCTAGTGATCACGGAATGTGGATTGCAAATATCTGGTTTAGTTGTTGAGCGTGTTTGAGAGTTTTCAACTTTCCAATGTAAGTACTTTCGAATCTAACAATAAGTAATTTAGACGGAAATGCATCTAGAAGAGAAATTTTTTTCAATAATTCATTCATTCAAAACTCATTTCTGCGCTCTACATCAACAGTGAAACGATAAGACAGACATTCCACTCTACAAGCGCTTAATAAATTCTTGCAAATGTATGAAAATTTCCAGAAATCGAGCAGAGAAAAATTTCATTGTAACTGTTGAAGAAACTTGGTTGTGAGTACATCAGAAGGTATAAATAACTGTAGTTCATCATAATGCATCGTCTTGAATAGCGATGCAATTAAAGAACTGCTAATGACACTTCAATGACGGAAATTGATTGCTGGCATGATCAAATGAAAACAGAGTGAGGCTGATAAAAGGAGAAAATTGCTATTCATGCATAAATGCCTAAGAAATTACAGTGTTCATCGCACAAGTGATTGCGGTGCTCTTTGCGACGAGATGATCAAAAGCGATAAAATGTAATTAGTAATACGCCCGATTTGACCACAGTTAAAAGATGGTAAATAGAAGAATTCTCGCGCACATCCGCAACAACCTCCACTCAAACAAATCAAACAACAATTCGCTAATAATAACTTAATGACGGCAGTGTTCTGACTCCAATACAATTAATATCGATATAATGATAAACGAATCCGCAGCTAGAATCTGTGAATTTCTTGAATCTGATTCAATTTTTTTCTGATCGTTCATCAGGAAGACAGAGCACGATGTTTCATTGCTGCATGACTGCAGAATAGCTGAAGTGAACATGAATCGTATTTTATCTCTCAAAGATCAATAACAACACCACCGATCATTGTTGAATCGTTTCATTATCATTGTGAAATATCGTCAAATAACTGACAAAACATGGGTTATCTGGACTTGTGAGCCTAGTAAACTTCTGAAAAATCTGTCGGAATAAGAAAAGCTCACAATTAGTACAGCTGACAGTTAAAATGTTCGAAATACCGAAATTCTGTTCAGCAAATGAATGAAACGGTCGTTGATACCTAATTTCATAATGATTACGTACTCCATTAGTGTATTCGAGCGCTTTTCTCATCATTACAATGCAGAAGCATGAAAAGAAAGTGCAAAATTTAAGAACAGGGTTTATTCCATAACAGTCTGAAGAAAAAAGATACTAGTCGCTAGAAATAATTTAAAACATGCAAGATACGATCGACTGATCGCATATCGGATATCGTTTGTTGTAGATCCATACAAATATATCATCTGAATGGTGTTTGCCCCATACTTCTCTCCCATGCCACCATATAAGAGAGTACGAGAGCAACATCTCATACTAAGGAGTACTTTTGATTTACTTTTACTTACAATATCATATGAACAGTCAGAAGTGGCAGCTCATGTTAATCGGAGCATCTGATCTTGAACCTCATCCTTCATATAGATAAGCTTGAGTAGAAACTGAAGTAAACCTTCATCAAGCGAAAGGGGTTAACCTTTGAACGAGTGCCTCAAATGCAAGTGAAAAGGGTACATTTTAACGATTCCAGTGGTGATGGTATAGAAGGAAACGGTTGTGTGTTACAAATTCTCGAGCAGCATGGCATGAACGAGGTGGTTGGTCAGCCGTAAAGCGATATACGTATCTATATACAGATATACCTATTATCAATTTGTCCAATCAATTGATGATACGATCGATGCAGATAAATTCCGATCACACAACATTGTATTTGGTATTTATGATGACCATCATCATCACGGCCTTATCTCCAACGAACTGACAAATTGAGCATGGGCATAACATGCGAGCATCACATCGCAACCTTCTGTCTTCTTCTATAGTCAATCACCGAAAGGAAGTATACGATATGATGAATTTATGTGCAACGATCTGAACGATGTTGAGAAGGAGATGACGGGGATTTGATAACAAAGAAAACGTTCGCACTGCTGTATGCTACATAAATGAGATCTGAAATTTGAAAACATTTTCACGATTCATTGAATACAAATTGCATACGTGACGTAGGTGTTACATTCAAAAATTGACGTCAATAAAATAACCACACAAAAAATAACGATTAATTGAGGATACAAACTCAGCTTGAAGGTATCACAGGGAGCACATTTCAATACATTCAATCGGATATCCGATCCAAACCACGGGTAAATCCTTTCATTATTTAAAGATCAACGATCCTTGTCCTTTGACTAACGCTTAAAAAGCGGATACTTTCAGAGGTCATCGAATGGAGATGATTCTATTCGATAAGAGATATATACAAATTGGCCTATACACGGCGTGGTTCCACAAATATAGCCGATTTTCCACATACCAAAGACTCAATTCGTCCATCTGTATCTGGCTAAGCGTTTGATCACGCATATTGGTAGAATTTCATGCAGAAAATCAGCTATATCTCTTTATAAAAGTATAACACCTCGACAAAATATATATTATTCTGAAGGCCGAGACTATGCTGTATCCGAAGTTACTAAGAAACTACGGTGTTGCTAACCAGACTTGAGGATACAGGTAGTTCGAAAATGCTGCTCAGGATATTCCTATCGAACTGTATCATTGACCACGTCATAGAAATCAAATGTTCTGGGTGGCTAATGAAGTCGGGAATGGGTTAAGTAAAAAGTTTTGGTTAAAATTTCTTTTTTCCATGTAAAATAAGCGCGTTTTACGTGCTTATGAAAAAATGGAACAGGGGGGAGGGAAAGGCTGTCAGTTTTTTCCAACCTAACATTTATGTAGAAGATATTTTTCATCATGAACAGCGTGCCTCAGCGGTTCAGTGGCAGTGCATCTGGCCTCGTTGAGGGACGGCCGTGGTTCGGTCTCCTACGGCGAAAGGGTATTCTTTCCTTCGTGCGGTTACCGGGAATTTTATTGTCATGTCACAAAACGCTAACTTCTTGTGAATCCAACTGCTAGCGATTCCAACCTGAAATCGCTGCTCATGCATATTCATCGCCTCCCTCGCCCACCCAACACTTTGAGGTATTCGCATTCAGTTTTTGCTGGTATGTGATTGCGCAAAATTTCACTCATTCAAATGATTTCGTTTTTATTATTTGATTTCCCTTTTTCATGTGCTTAATTATTCTAATTATCTTGATCCAGCCACAAGAAAATTTCATGGTAACTGTTTAAAATGTGTATTTATGCCAGCTCACTTTCAGTATTTTCGCGTTTTCATGTTTATTAATGTTTTTCAATTAATTTTCGCTGTGTATGGGCGTTTATCGAAAATGTTCCTCGTTTTGAGATTGTTTCTTGTCTCCACGCTATGACTTCTATCCGCTCTATGTGAAGAATTCGAAAATTCTCATCTTTTTTGTTAATACTGTTGATGGAAGGTATTAATGATTTGATGATCATTTCGAATAATTCTTCAACTGCGATTCAGCTGATTAGTATCTCGAATAGCATTTCCGAACTACCTGTATCCTCAGTTTGCTCAGTAATGCTGTAGTTTCTTGGTATTATTGCATTCAGCAGATTTACTGCCTTCAAAATAACATATATAAAGCCGAAAGATTTTGCGTACTCAAAGAGATATAGCTGATTCTCTGAAGACATGCCAAACTCTCCTCAACCATTCATTATTGCTCGACAATATCTATGATATTCTGAATCTAGAGGTTCTGCTTGATCGATTGGTGAAAAGAAATTCACATGTTTCCGGATAAACCTGAGAAGACGGTTAGCTGGAAGACCGCAATCCGCCTATTGCTATAATGACGTATTGATTGCTCTATAATGAGCAATGTAGGTGAATGATGAGCGCGACTGCGCTAATCGAAATAAATTGTAAGAAAATTGCTATATCTCTTCAGCTAAGCAAAATCGCTCAGCAAAATATATGCTTTTCTGAATGTAGGGATCCAGCTGGATCGAATGGTTCAGAAAAATTCATATGTTACTGGGCAAAGCTGAGAGTACGGTAGTCTCGGAGATGGCAACCGATATAGCATTGAGAAAATAGCTAGATCTCCTCAACCATTCATTATTGCTCGGCAATATATATATAATATTCTGAATCTAGAAGTTCTGCTGGATCGATTGGTGAAAAGAAATTCGTGTTTCATTAGGCAGACTTGAGAGTATGGTACCTTAAAGATGGTAACCTCTATAGGGCTATTGTAACGTGTGGAGATATTGATCTATACTGATAGAATGTATATGAATAAGCGTTTATGCGTTCGTTATTGATATCGCCTTATGAAAATAGCCATAACTGCTGGAGAAAGCGGAATTGCTCAACAAACTGTATGTTTTTCTGAATGTAGAAGTTCCGCTGGATCGAATGTTGTTCAGAAATTCATATGTTATTGGGTGGATCTGAGTGTACGGTAGACTCGATGATTGAATGGTGCATAAAGATGATATGTTATACAATGGTGTGCACAAAATAATGTGTTACTGGGCAATGCTGAGATACCGATTTGTTAGGCAGAGTGACGTTAGGCTGAATATGGTGATCCTAATAACCCTAGTTTTTCGTACGTTTTGATCACTTATATCATGTTCAGGTTATGTCAGATTTTATTCTTTTCACTGCTTTAATATTTCTTAGTGTCAGTTTTATAGATTAATTCTGGTATTTTTTGGGACGAGTTTGTTGCCAACTTCATAATCAATATCAACGTGATTGTCAACTTCATAATTTCATCTTTATATCGGGAATGGTGAGTGTTGCCAATATTATTCCTGTCATGTCACCTACATGTTCGCTATCGTCACTAGCATGAAATGCCTTTATATTTGGATTGTAGGCTACCACTTGTTGTTTTCTTATATTTTTGCTGTCATGGGACACAAATTTGACTATTAGTGATGTAGCCTTTCATGGAAATCGCAGTTTGATGTTCGCGATCGTAACTGCAGTCATCACATACCTCATACTTCACCGTCCGTCTTTTCAGTATAGAGACTGAGAATCGCTGACACCGATCATGTACTCATTTTTGCATGACTTTTAATGCATGACTGCAACGATGTTGATAACAGTGACGGCAATCTTTGAGCGGAAAACAAAGTTTATTGAAGTGTGAAATAAAGACAATAACTGTATTGTATTATGTTGTCGTCACAGTATTCAAAATAAAACACCAGCGAACTCTCACAAACAATTTCAGAGTAAAACTTCTACACTCCGATAACCAAAATAAAAACAACCACAGGAGAGAAAGTGATAAAAGGTATAACGATACTGGTAGTGTTTACTGACCATTAAAACCATGAAATAAAATCAAAAACAGACGATGAACTCAACGCAGTTGATGAAACCAGAATTCAGTTTGTTTACAAAATGTACATTTAGGGCCCTACACTGCAAACAATCCTCCCCAGAAATATTACCAACAGATACCTCCACATCAGATTTTTTTGTTTCCGATAACAGCCTTCCACGGAATGAGCTGAACATTCGCATAATTAATGAAATTCACACGCTCTTTCCCCAATAAAACAATATCTACATTGTGTTCATACAATTAGAGTGCATTCGTTTCATTCTTCTCATCAAATTAAATCAATCAACCCAATGAATGCTCTCAATCAAAAAGATTTGCCAATATAATTTTCGCGTATAAGATCTGATTTCATTTCAACTTTCAAACGAACAACACAAATAAATAATCAAACAAATCAATTTTTCAAACTACAAAGGGAATGATCATCATAAATTCACTCGTCCATTTGAATTCAGTAAAATAATCAATCTCGTTTTGGTCGTAACAGCGCTATTCTTGCGCCAATTCGAACACATATAAAGAAGAACGCAAAAAACGGCAAAACCAATAGCAAAAGAACCTGCAAAAGCATTTCATTTCATTTCTTCCTACTCCATCAGATCACATACACTCAACTAATAAAATATGAAACAAAAACATCAACGTATCATTATACTGAATCACTACACTATCTCAATTCACCCGTAAAATACGCTTATTCGCCATCGAGTATCTACATTAGAGTTTCTGGATGCAGGTCATTTGGGCCCGGGTCTGTCATGCAACCCCGTTCTAAACATGTGGATAAATGAATTCACGGTTCGAAGGATAGCACCAAAAAGTTCGACTGTTGTCATAAAAATTCAAAGGACATCTGTAGACATGCAAAATAAACATCAAAATAGTCATTTAGAAATGAAAAAAACATGGGAACATTGATTGATTCAAAAATTTTAAATACTGAAAATAAGATGAAATTTATAGTTCGATTAACTACTAACCGGTGTTTCTAGGTCGTCTCTAGTCTGTAGTGATGATGAGAGCTGATTGCTGTCGTCAGCCGTCTTATCAACACTTTGACACGAAGTACTAGGAATGGAATTCGGGTCGTGAGTTGCCGGGGATATTACTTGTTCGGTTTTAATTTCACCTCCATCTCTTCCTAGCTGAGCCAATTGAGCTGAATAAACGCTGATAAAGTAATGATGCTTTTCGAAAACGCATTAAACATCTCATATTTAACTGCAACCGATAACCTACCGAAAGCAAGCGCACTCACTCTCCATTCATATTCAGTGAATCATATCTTATCTTTTCCTATACAGAACGATTGCTGAACCAAATTAATGAAATAATAAAATGCAAACCTTTCAATGTTGCATTTTCGTCAACCAGATTGTTGAGTTTACTACGAAGTGTTTGAATCTCACCTAAAAATTTTCGTTTGCTCAACTTTGAAAAGAACATGATTCAGAGTAATAATACTCATAAGAGTATCCATAATTCATAGTACAATTACACTTGCACACTAATATCGGGAATAAATATTGCAATTGAATTGATAGGTATGACTTAAGCTACAACTGAGGGTAAGTATTGATAGGCATTTACTAAATAATGAGGAAAATGGATGGATGGATGGACGGATGAAGGGATTGATTGGTCTTCAACAAAAAAGTTCGAGAAAGAACGAATGGAATAAGTAGTAACTATTGAACAATGGATGTTCACTGTCAGCTGTATCAGACTGTTGATCTGTTGAAGTCTTAACAACTTCTTCTTTGAACTCGCCTTCGTGTTCTTCAGTTGTTGTTACGGCATTTTCCTGAACAATAAAACAAACCACTTATGAAAGCAGTTTGCCATTATCATTCTTTTTTATTACCATTACTATCATTATTTTCACTCCAGTTCAAAACTGCCTCGAAAATTCGAACGGTATTCTTCATCATCAGACTTTCATGCAAGGTTTTGAAGGAAATAAACTTACTGAAACCACAACTAAAATGCAGCCATTTCACATCTGCCTGACGGATTATGGATTGTTGGTTTAATTGTCATATATTACTTACAAACAATTCATCTGATATTGAAATGAATAAAATTACGCAAAACAAATATTCACCTGAGATGCTAACTGTTGCTGTTGTTGTTGTTGTTTAATTTCCATCGATTTAATTTGTCTTTGTAATAAAGAAATAGCTTCATTTAGATTATTATTCATCGATAGTGCATTCTCCAGCTCATGTTCTAGATCTTCTGCTTTATTTCTGATCAGTGCTGCTTCCTCTTCTTAAAACATTCCATTATCAAGAACACCGTCTCACTGTTATAATTTTCAGCAACTCCACTTTATATTCATCAAACAAGAATTAATTCGTTATTCACACGACGACGAGCCAAAAGGTTGAAACAAGAAACGTGTTCTTGGAACTATTCAATTGAAAGAAATGAAGATGTTTTCAAAATCATACGGCGAAATCCTATGCTTTCTTTAGCCGAGATATTTTAACAATTGAATTTCACGATAATAACAACGACAGCAACGATAGTATCAATTATAAAATCAACAATATGAATAGAACTAAATGAGATGAAATTTACCCGTATTAATAAGACTACGCTCAACATCAGCCAAACGTTGCAATGCTTCATTCTTTTCTTCAATTGACCTCCTCAGTGAATCTTTGGCCAACAATTCGAATTTATTCTTGTCATTCAACAACTGATTCATATCTTCTTTGATTTTATCATTCGATATATTCTTCGAATAGAGTGCCAACTGACTTTCTAACATTTCAATACGTGACAACAAACGATCTTCATTTATTAGAGCCTTAATTCAATATCAAACTCATATAATATCATTTAACAATTTGTCATATTCCTCATGAAAAATTCAACTCAACATCACTTGATGGTTGTTGTGTAGCGATGAGAAGAGCGCTGGTTTGTGATCAAGGAGGAAGAGGCTTGAATTACTCTGAGACTCACGATCCTAGTCGAGAGATTCATAAAACAAAGACTGATTTTGAGTAAAAGTAAAAGTAATTTCACGCTCACATAATTCAATTGAAAAAAATGTAATTACGCATTGACAATGAATGAAATTAATATAAATACGAGAAATGAACCTGCCAACTAGATTGAGTAGCCTCTTGAGTCGAAGAGAGAATATTTTCGAGGACCTCAAGTTTTTGTTGAAGCATATGTTCACGATGTGATGCTTCACGAATATACTGGTGTAATTGAAACATCTGATAGGAATTAATTAATGGTATTGATGGTACGGATGTGATCACATTACCGAACTGTCCATGATCTTTGATTGATAACGAAGATGAGGATGAGGTCGACAGCAGATTGGTACTCATCTCGGGTGCACACACTTCTTCGCCTTTTATGTCAAACAATCGTACCATTGCCACTATGCATCCATGAATCACTTAAATGCTCATTTTTATCATTATCATCCTTTATGTCATCATCAATGACCAATTACCTTTGTTAGCGCTTTCGATAATATCAACACCGAATTGAAGAATATCACCCGAAAATATCTGTCGAGGAGAGCTTTCCTCAGCACTCTTCGATAATCGTTCATTGTTCACGAAAGTTCCATTACTGCTTTTGGTGTCTTTCAAAAAGAACGCCCCTTCCTCGTACCACAAAATTGCATGGTTCCGCGATAACACCTGATTTTAATATAATACAACATTTATTCATTCTCAAATCTCACATTAAACAATTCTTCGAATTGTCACCAATTGAAATAAATTTCGTGAGTGAATAACGATTGATGTAGCAATATAAATGATAGAAGTATCAGTCAATAAATATTTGGGTATGCTGATTAGTTGAAAATTTTTTCCACTTAAACACTCTTCTAGACATTCAGAGTCATAATCGTGAAACAATACAAAACGAATGCATATGAATTGAGTGAATGAACAAACGAATTAAGGTAAGATTTACTTTACAATCGAAGATGGCATTATCGTTATTCGGCTTGAAACGGGCCATCGAACGACCAATTTTGAGAGCATCTTCTTCACAACAAGGTACGGTGAATCGACGTTCTTCGAATGCATGTGATTGGGAGCATGCTGTTAGGATTGCGTACGGACATTTCGTTGTTGGGGTTGCTGCTGATGAGCTTGTTGCTGACATTGAACACACTCAACTTAATAATTACCCATTTTCAGTCATTTACTGTCAAATACCTTTTCAGTTTCTCGTAACAGTACGTTCACCGTTATGTGCAGTATTATTCCTTCCTACTCAAATTTACTAATTTGACTTCATACTACTCAAATTTACTAATTTGACTTCATACTACTCAAATTTACTAATTTGACTTCATACTACTCAAATTTACTGACTTCATATTCAGTCCAAAAAATCGCTACCTACGATTAACTTTAACAATAGATTGACGAAAACGCTACTTCAGGCAACGGCAAAGGTGGATTAAAAGTGGAAATCCCAGAGATAAAATAACCGAATATCTGATGATCATACTGGATGATTTGGATACTCCAAGATCCCATCAAAACATCGACTTGTTCATCAACTTTTCAATAATTCGCCCCTTTTTTTCCATTTTCATAAGTCTAATTCACAAATTTGACCGACCGAAATTCTGTCTGGACCGAAAAGCCAAGCTCACACTGAACACTGTGAAACGAACGGCACGAGATTGGGTAAAAGTCTCATCTTAAGAACGCGTCTGAGTGAGATGCAACGTTTAAACACAACCATGTTGAAAACAACTGCATCAAAAATTAAAGCGACTATGATCACATCAATTAACATTTTTCTTTTTGATCAAAATAATAGGCACTCAATAAAAATTCCGTTGTTCACAATGATTATAAGATGAACGCGATTGTATTACGGAAACGTTTTTGCTCGGCGAAACGAACACGAAAGTATAACGAATCAATAGTGCATGCTCAAGACACGTAAACGTAAAGCTAATCGAATCAATTAATTGCACACCCACAAAAAGCCCTCGACAGCACACTTATCACACTCCACCTTATCAGTGTTTCCTATTGTTGCAAAATTTCTGCTCTGCTTACGTTCTGTACTCTGCTATGGCGAAGCGCCTAATCGCACTTCCCCTCACGCTGTGTACGCATTTCGCCAAATGAATGGGTCGGTGCCGAATCGCGACCACATCTCGCAAAAAGCAATTTCCCAGTTTCAGCTGGTTTCCCTCATTCGCATTCCGAGCGAAGCAATTTTTCGTTTGGTTGTCACTTTCTTCCGAATAATGTTCAGTCGTTGTACCAGTCATCTTATGTCCTTACGCATACGTAATCTGACTCCGTAATTCAAAAGTTTTACTCTCTTACAGTTAACTGTTCCTCGGTTCCTTTATGCTGTTCCTATGTGAAATAATATGTCGGACCAACATAAAACTGCGAAAATTTTATTCATTCACAGTTAATGGCATAACATCAAAGAAACATCTCTATAATATGTGTTAATAACCAAATGCTAAATCAAATTCATCAGAAGGTAACTGCCAATCGAAAATAAATCCAGTCGCATAACGCTAGCGTATTCGTTAACAAATACAAAAATTTGTTCAAAAAAGTACAAAATTTGTTGCAGAATGTAATCGAACATAAAATTATTCACTACAAATCAGCTTAAGAAATGAGGAAAACGAAGAGGCGAAACACGTAAAAATAACTTGAAGCAACTGTCAGGTGCGCAAATGACAAATCAGAAATACGTTCGTAACTCAACATACAATAAACTGATTGTGAATATGAGCAGATGAACGGATGAGAAGAAGAAAAAATAATACTATCCACATACTAACACACATAATCATGTGAATGATGAAACAATGAATGATGATTAATCAAAGCGTGATTAATAAATTGAGACCTACAAGAGGATGAGAAACGATTTGTAGGAAAAAATCAAATGATCAGACATCGATGTAACTTTTCAAAAGAAAAAAAAACAATCGAATAATCAGAGCGGTTGCAAAATGAGGAGATAGATGAAATTAACAGATTTGAGTGAGAAATACTAATTGGTAATTGTTAAATGAATAACAATAATTCAAAAGATCATCTTGATTGTGAATAATTTTTGAGAATGCAGAGTCAACATAAACAATCATATCGAATCCGTTTCGAATAACTATTCAGTTGGATAAATTCATTTTTTCTCATTCACAACTTCTATGATACGCAATAAATTTAAATGTCATAACCGATTGCCTATATCGATAGTTGTTTCACACAGCAGTTTTGATGTAGACACGAACAATTTACCTATTCTTACATAAAATTATTTTTTAAATGAATTCCAACATCCGATTGAAGACTACTTGAAAAATTTAGAAAGACTATCGTTTTCTACAATTTTTTGTGTAAATGTACAATTGATAACAGCAACAGAACAAGAATGAAATGAAAACACATAATAAAAATGAGTCGAAATAACGATTCGCAATATTAAAATATAACAATACAATAGTTCTACTGAGGCCAATGTAACCTTTCGACTTTAAAAATCACTAAAGCTAAATCTAATTCTATCCAACTACATTAAATAATGTTGTCGTATATACAAACATCGTTATCAACATCATTGTCACTGTTGCAATCATAATTAGCTATTTTATTCTCCCTTGCTAACATTGTCATCGAATGATATTTAAGACAATTTTACAAATAACACCAACACAGCACCTCGCTTAACTAAGATTTGAAGAAATCAGTACACAATACTGATTGTTACACAATGAAGCTTACGCAACGCTTCAAGCATCAATAATAATAATAATAATAATAATAGCGACAAAAACAGCTGTCCTGCTTCATTATCCAAACTAACTCGAATTATTTTATAATGTCACTAAATACGATAGTGTGATTGCATTTGAGAATCATCCAGTAATAACCGATTTATATTTCATTACCAAATTTGTGTTTCACGAATCTCGCCAATAATTTGACTCGCTTTATTTAATGCCTAGAAATGATTTTTAATAATTTGTATTGATATTATTACCACTGTAAGTCAAAATGTATGAGGAATGCACATAAATTATTGCCGACAATGAATATTTGTTTTCTTATATAAAAAGCACGATTGCATTACCGAAACATAACGATATAAGATCAATCAGTAGTGACGAAAACAACGAAGTGCAAACAAACATCAAGCATCTCAGCTGTCTCCTTACGTCGTTGTGCCATCGTCGGATTTTCAGCCAGTAATTCGTGGATCATATCGCTTTGATACAATTGCCTCACCAGTTCACTTTGCAAGTTATCCTTAATATCATTAATTTATCATCCCTTTCATTAATTCAATTCAGAATGAATCGATAGAATGCACTCACTCTGACGTAGTTCACAAGAAAGCACATAATTGCTTTGGGCACTGCATCTTGCACGTTCTTACGTACAATCAAATAATAACACCGAATTAAACGTTCTGCAATTATGAAATTCAAATAAGTTTGTAATTAAATATATGGCCAAATACAATAGCATAGCACACGCAATCATAAGAGATGAAGTAAACATGAATATGACACGATCGATATACCGATAATTTGACAGTCTCTCTGTTCTCGAGGCGTAAGTTTACGTGTAATTGTTTTTTCTGGAACCTCCGGAAGGAAATTCACCGATTTGCGAGGTGTGGATGCTGAAATAGAAGAATTCTGAATCGAATCATTTATCAAACAGAATTATTACACACAACCAGAAAAAAGTTCCCAATCAGTGATGATAATTTAGGATGACATTTTATCATTAATAGCGATTATTACGCACTCCTGCATCTTAAAATATTTTACATAAATTATTTTCTAAATCTCCCGAAACAGAAAGAATCACAGCACAACTCGAGATGATAATCAACTAATCAAATCGACAATCAACAATAAAATCAATTAACGAACGAGACTGTTTAGCGCTAGCACTACTGGCGCTACTTCGAAATATCCATCCACTTAAACCGGTACCCTCACTTGAACTCTGAAACCAATCATTAAATTATTCAAAGATTTGTATCTGACTGTCACATTTGTTATATCAGATTTATTCGAATCATATTTGTTAAAAAAAACCTTAGTGAACATTGAATAAACAACAACAATGATGATAATCACTCAAGTAACGAAGGAATACAACCACACCTGTGTCATAGCAGCATCACCGCTGGCTGCGTTGGACATTGCCGTTGGCGGTAATCCACCCGAAGCACTCTTAAATCAATCATAACATTAAATGCACATATGACTGAGCAAAAGCAAATGAATGAATAATAAGACGCAACGAACCGCATCACCGGCATTTGATGGTGGAGCAACAGTGCCGTTCGTCAAAGCATTCACAACGTTCTTGCGGGCTCTTTTCGATTCCTCGTCGAACAATATCTGCTCCTTTAAGGAAACCACACAAATAGTCCATTTGCAAATAGACATTGAATGAAGTTGATAGTGATGACAAAAATGTTGAAATGTTGAAACAAACCTTCAGTAGACTGACTAGAGATGCATCCGTAAATTCTGGATGTTTTGTATTGATATAAGCCAATTCAATCGCAACTAAATTCTCGACAATTTGATTCGTTGGACCCAATCGACTCTTCAGAACATTACTGACAACTTCGTTGATTTTGTCGTACAATCGCGGGAATCGTTGCATTTCTTGCTGTAATGCTCCACCATTACAACACTTCCATTTTATAACCATTCACAAAACAATAACAATAATAACGAAACAATAAACTAAGTAAAACAAACTTGGGTGTGTAGTCCACAGTGTTGTACGATTCGCTGCAATTCCTCGTGCACAAGCTCAACACAACGCAAACTCGGCTCTTCCAATCTTCTGATTTGCCTCTTCACCAATAATTCAAAACTGGTTTCTGGTACGAATAATGTTGGTCTCGGACCCTTAACGCTCATTTTCACATTGATTATCGCAGTTCTGTACATTACTCTTATCAATCAACCATTACAAAAGAATCACATAAAGAATTGCCCCATGATAAATTCACACACCACAAACGAACTCATTCTTTAACCAAAACGAAAAACCCCAATAAATGTTACTCTACACCACCTAAACACACGCAATCAACATTTTATTCAATCAATAGTTCACAGTGAAATCTAACTTTAACCGATAAATTCATGGTAATATTAATTTATCGACGAATTTCGTAATCAATGAAATTCAACTGAAAATACCGTTGCATTTCGAATAGCCGTTAGAATATCCAGTTGCGAAAGGTCACCTAATGGATCAATTGACTCAAGAACACGTCCAAAGGTCTCATGAAATATATAGCATATACGAGCACCACCACACCTATTATTATTATTATTATTATTATTATTATTATCATTCTTATCAGTAACATTCCATCCTTACAACTGCATAATTACATATCACCATCTATGGATAACAGTCAGAAATAGTTGATGGAAATGTAGTGGATATTTTCAAAAACTGAACAAAACAGCTGCTAGTCAAATCAAACGAAACCCAATCGAACATGACAAAATAAGATCGAATCCACTAAAGTAAAAAAGAAACCAACAATTCAGAAGTTTCAATATTCTTCGAAGTTCCATCAATAGTGTCCGTGTAAGCAGTCGCGAATCGATTGATAATTTGCAGAAGAGTTCTGCTATGATCTTGAACTGGTTCACCGTACGAAGATAATAAGGCTTGGCATTGATTCATCATAACATTCACTCGTACTTTCAATTGTGGTAGACATTCACGTATGTGATGCATCAACAGCTTCAATTTCAATTTCGTTAAAACAACTGCAACTAGCGAAACGAAGAACACGACGATAGGTGGAAGTGCGAAAGGGAGGATGAAGAAAGCGCCCGCTTCTTTTATTTGCCCAACTTGATGACTGAATTCCTGACCCCAAAGTTTCAAAAATGATGCATTCAAATAATTTTCAGCATCGTAAATCAATCACCCAATTAGTCACACAATCCGTTCAATTCGTCATTTTTCAAAGTAAACAAATTCAAGATGTAACGCTTAACTCGATATGACTTCAACTTGCAAAAGATGACAATGTGCATCCAATGCTGATTGCTATCGTACAAACTAAATAACCAATGAGTAAATGAATAATGAACTGTAAACCCCTAACCCGATTGAGAGTTTTAGCCAGGTACGGTATACCGTTGCGTGCAGCAAGCATCGGATATTTTCGCTGCAGAAAAGATTGCTCATCTCTCAAGCATTCTGATATATTCTTCTTTTTATTGATATCTGCTTGCGACCTAAATAAACTGCACCTCTAATTGACTATTCTTCTATTACAAACCATTCTTCAACTAGTAACTTATAACTAATACTACTAGCATATCACAACTTCTCATATTACAATCGATAAATTATTCTTCTTATATTTTATGATACTGGAATGAGATCAACTGTAAACATTCCACGTATTAAATATCACTGACAATAAAATGTTTCAGTTGAACGATATTAAATACAAATCTAATGGAACGATAAATATAACAAATACGTAATTGTAAGGATGAGCAAAAACAAATTTCAGAAATCAAACAAGCTGACCGATTAACAACACCAATAATACCGAGTTTCACCGGTACCACTCTACCCAAGAGAACCTCCATTGCGTCAGTTCCGTAATCCATCAAATCCAATTTAGTTAGCACAGCTAACGTCCGACATCCTTAATCACTACTACAGTCACAATGTCACTGAATCAAACACAATACTCGTCATCCTTGAACAATTGCTCAAAAACGTAAATATACACCTATATGCACATACCATCTGGATCAACTTCTCGAGCTAATTTCAGAGGTTCTGAAGTGGCGAAATCTTGATTGGCTGGTGTAACAGCCAGAATGATTGAGTTCGGGTTACTGATGAACGACTGGATCATATCTCTTATTTGAATCTGAATTTATTTACTCTATTAAAATATCACACTAAAATACCTTAGATAAGCCATTTCGATAGAACAGTATTAAAAAAATTAAAGTAATGAATATCGCTAAACAAAAATATTCCATTACAGAACGACAGGATAAGCCAAAACTCCCCAGTGATTAATTATCGTATTATCGATGTACCCAAATGTGTGTGACTAATAAACCAAAATGCATCTAATTATGAGACAAAACAAAAAAACAGTATGGAAAAAATATTTTACAATGAGCGAACAAACCTCAATATCGGATGGTTGATCACCAACGGGTACTTTCGTCATACCAGGTAAATCGATTAAGGTCAAGTTGACGACATTCGCCGAATATATCTTCAGACTCATCGGTATTGCTGAGATACCCTTCAATTCCTTAGATTAGAAACAAATTATACTAAGTTAAATGACTAACAATCTCCGATGATACGCATAATGTCAGTATATTTAAAGTATATCAGCACACGATCCACTTGACATGTACTATTATCATTACACAACCGGATCATGTATACAGAGCCATGTTCAACAATTTGAACACTTTCGTAAATATATCGGATAATCACTCAAAGAACCTTATTTGTGCCGGTAAGTCGATCTGTTTCAACCTCAATTTCTTTGCGGACATCATCGAAACTTGTAAAAATCTTCGTTTTTGAATGTTCAAATATAGCCCATTCATCACTTTTTATATCGGTACCTAAAATGACAACCACATAAATAGATAATATTAAAAGTGATAATCAAAGTGAGTAACGATAGAAATCATATCAGTCGTTTACAGTTTTACAATGAACATTCTCTGCTGGACAAATCGGACATTTCCTATTCTAATCGGTGAGACTATAACATTAATGAGTGATTGATTGAATTTTGTAGTTTTTAAAGTCAAAATTATCGAGAATGAAAAAAATAAACGCTGATTTGTTGAAAATTTATTGCCTTAACAACTTTTAAACGAGAACATAATAGTTGAGATTATAATCTGTTACCGACTGAATGCCGGAATTTTTATAATAGCTATCAACGCATTACAAGTAAAATGCATATCATCAAACCTTGTAAATTTTTGCGTGTTTCCTTATCATCGAGAGGCACATTGATAAGCTGTAAAATAAGAGGTCGCCTTGTTACTATACCCGTACCTCGTGGTAAAAAATCACGACCAACTATACCTTCGATCACTGAACTCTTTCCAGCACTCTGCAATTTGTATTTTTTGAATTCAACTTATAGTATATTGGTGTGCTTTTTGATAATTACATCGACAGATTTTTGATCTGCATTTATTACGTTATCACAGCAAACAGTCAATTCATTTACATACCTTGTTAACTGGTTCTTGCTATAAAACGATTGAATTAAAATATAATGTTTAAGAAAACCTGAGATCCAACAACCACAATTTGAGGTAACTGTATTTCAGCTTCTCGTGTTCCAATTGCCGCGAATACATCTTGCAGTTTATTGACGACTGGTATAAGCGATTCCATTTATGAACGAACTGACCAAATGGCACACAAACAGCAACAATAGTGATTACAATGTAAAATGCAACGCCAGTTCTCAAATAAACATTCAGCACTTTTTTGGTTAATTAAATAATTCATTCGATAATTTGAATGAAATCATCAAAATGCACTCTTTTCTCGGCGGCGTAAAAACTGTTTCGTCACAGTGAAGGGTTCACAATGAAAATTTTTCGTTATAAATTTGCTTGAAAAGGTCGTCAACTAAATCTGAACATGAAACAAACTGGAGACTCTTCCCATTGTCAGTTTACAAAGGATGTGTAAATCTCTCTATTTCATATATTCAACGCTCAAAAAAAGAACCATAACTATCTAGAAAGAACACAACAAAGATGATTTCAAATCATCGTCGAAACCTTCCGTTGTCTACGTGAACACATTCAACATCTTAACAGCGATTCAATGACATAGTTATTAAACATCCACTTTAAGTGAGATGCTCTCGGATAACTGGTTCCCTGCCGAGTAGTACCTGCTGCTTATTTAACCCCAAACAATTCGTGTCGGTTCCATTTGACATAATTAATTATCAAACTGCTCAACATTCCAACATTACTTCATCGAAATCTTGAACAATCGTTCCATTTCCAAATCTAATTAATATCTCTGAGCAATTATGCTGATCTTATGTTTATAATACGCGCACAAAATGATAATACATTGCCTCAAACCGAAACGAAACGAATTACGGGGGTTCAAATAGCCGGGTACTGCGCTGTAAGGGTACTGTTTGGCGGGGATCTGACATCCTTCACTCTCATAATTGGGTGACCGAGAAATGCATCTACAACGCGTCTAACTCCGACATGCTATGATGAGTCTCGCGTTATCATAACATTTCGCAGTGCAAATTGTCATACGCATGAAGACACTGTGCCACAGCTCTCTTCGCATATTAACAATTGCTTTATCGAACAACGAGGAGTATTTCAACTGCAATTAATTCAGTTGCAGTAAATAAGCATGCTCGCAGTTAACTGTGATACATGCAACGAGAGATAAACCAATAATAAACACTAAGCAACAACTGGATAGAGTTCGGATTCATATTACGAACATAATCAATTTACTTGAAGTGAAAAATAGGTCAATTGCAAATTTACATTCGTTGATATGAAACCATACTGAAGAGTATTGAACTACTGTACAGTAAATGTCACATGCATAACAATACCATTTGAAATAAATCCCTGCTGGACAGCATTTACCATTAGCTTGCATATGGTGATCCTGACACTAAGTACTTCATTGCTAGAAAGCGATTTGCTCATTAGAGCGATTCGAATGCTTAGAAATTAAAAGTGTTGAGCTCTCAATTGTATCAATCGTGCTTTCACATGCGTTTCGTCTTGGTTCAAGCTGATGATGATACACATGAACAGTATTTTGCAAAAACAATCAGATATCATCACTGAGAATAGGATATGTGCTCATTGTCTAACCTTCAGCAAACGCAAAAGTTCCAAGTCCTGTGTTCCTTTTGATAATACTATTTCAAATAGTTGATCATAGATCAAAACTCTTTACACCGATGTGTTGTCAATACATTGGAATTTCGCAATAGGGTGCTGGATGCACTCTGTCAAAAAACGTCAAACGACGTTCCATGCTTACAATGCTTTCAACACGCACGTGTACACCTACGCACGCTCGCATCTGAGGCATGACACTCGAGATTCATGAACCCTCTGCATCCCTATTCTCTCCTATATTCCCGTTCTATTTTCTTTCTTACTAACCATCGCAGTGCTATTTCAACTGATAACGTTATCAAGCACCCCACCCGTCCATCGATTTTTAGCCCATCTAACTCCACCATGATGGCTTAAATCACTTTCAATTAAGTTACAAATATTACACCCCTGCTTGCATTTGATACTCATTTAATTTACCAATTCCATTTCCCATTTTCGATAGAATTCCATTTTCCATTGATAATATAAGGGGTTTCGATCTATGCCCCGCACTATATTCGCTAGTGGAGTCAGTGCACCCAATTTTTTTTCATAATTCAATCTATGCAGTCATTCAAATCGCCAGGTTTTGTGAATAACGATATCTGATAACACTCTCAATTGATAAGATTCTCAGCGATTAGTATTGTTAGCGTTCTCATTCACATTCTCGAATCAAAGAGCTTCCGAGATCCTGGAGAAAGGTTTCGGCGAAATATCAATTCTTTTTTCATTGATATCGGAATTTGCTCGCTAGTAGTACGGCGTAATAATATTTATATGCTTTGTTGATCAGCTCGTTCTGATATGCATATGCACTCTATTAATTTAATTGATCTGTCAATAGTACCATACCAATTGATCAACACAGATCGTGCGCTGTGACTGCTTTGTTCATAACATTCATACTTTCATTCACCATTCATTTACTTCTGTCATTTGTTTTGTATGGTGGGGTGATGCTGCGCGAGTGTATGTTATTCGTGATTTTAGTTGGTTCGTGCATTTTCTGGCATAATTCAGAATTGTGCCACAGATATTTTGAGTTCGAGTAATCTTCCAATTTCTCATGTTTATAAGTATCGTACTGTTTGATAGGTTGATGATTACAGAGATTAAGGAAAATATAATAAGGGTACAGCTGTTGTTAAAGTGAGCAGTTGGCAACGATTACCTTAACACAAACTTCGAATTCTGTTTAGTTGCTGAACTACGCTAATGTTTGGTACAGTATTATCAGTGGTACTGTATTGGTTTTTTGTCACTATTTTAAATTCACCCGCTATATTCGATATGGAATATCGGTAACCTGTGAAGCTAACCTGTCAGTGATAATCGTATTAAACTGCGCGGATTGTATTGAAATGAACTTGATGAAAACTACGAATTAATCATTCAATACTGTTCCA